>JAEMOT010000188.1:0-12696 GCA_019297695.1 Apostasia ramifera
TCATGTAGCCGACCCCACCTAGTGGGATTAAGGCTTGGTTGTTGTTGTTGTTGTTGTAGTTGAGGTACTGCAGTGCTAGAAATCGTATTTCATAACTAAAATATTGTATATCGTCTTGATCAAAATTGTGATGAGATCAAATATATCATATTGTAATAAAAAAATAAAAATACATAAGGCAGCTGGAATATGTCGTTTTATTATTAATATAACATCGTATATTAATATAATTAGTATGACAGTGTTGCAATTAATTTGGCAGCTGTTGTCCAATGTTACAAATGATATTGCAATACTAACAGATGCATTCGAACTTCGATAAATTGTACTACGATATAATACTTACTTTCATTGTATATTAGTATAGCTTCGTGTAAGATTACGGCGTTGCATTACCTCAATAATATTTATTTTCTGGAAATGAAATTTCTTAATGAAATACTATTTTAAAAATATGGCAATTATGAAATAAAGTTTACCTTATTTAAATAGCATCGCATGTCATTACGTTTTCATCTGTGCAAATATTTTCGCATTACATGCTTTGCACGTTTACATTAGGCAAGGTTATCGTACAAAAATACAAAAGCTTGTTCACCATTGTATTTGAGATACATTAGTCGTTAGTGTGATGTTAACGACAACATTTTCATACTTCACGTGACATTCTTTGATTGGTTGGAGCACGTTTTATATGGATACACTATTGCACCATATCTATACTCATGTTAAACACATTTATAGGTATAAATTATTATCTAGAGTTCTATATTATAAAAATGATTTAGAAGGAAATGATGATTCTCAATTTAAAACATAGAGAAATAAATAAAAATTAGCGGCATTTATATACTTATTGCATATAATTATAAATATTATACTTTTATTTAAATATATATATATGATTCTGCATATTTTTAATTTTATAAATAATTATATATATGTATTTTAAAATAGCATTTAAAGTTTTTTTTGTACTTAAGAAATATCTCCAAAAAATGAAAAATACAGTTGTTCTAAATTGAAAATAATAATTGAAAATTGAATTTTAATAAAATCTTGAATGTTTTTTGATAATAATAAAATTTTGAATGATTTATTTCAGGATCGTGTTGAACGCTGCCAATTCCCCTGCAGAACACCATCTTAATGTACTTTGTGTTACGCTGATCCATTTTTGAACCTCATCTCCAATAGAAAGGAGGGCAAGATCAGTCTCCTGCCCTATGGCGTCTTGCTCAATCTTCAGGACTTTGAGAAATTGTCGCTTCTCCTCCATTTCGCCTTCTCCAATATGCAGATCGGTAAAATTTTCATAGCATTGCCAGATTGATTTGCGATTTTGTTGAAGTAGAATCCATGTACTTGTATGTTTTCATGTCGAGAACTTGTGATTCCTCATGTAGTAGCAATGGATGGGGTTTCTTCAAATTTCATTGAGAAAAAAGGGCATTTAGCGTTGTACTATATGATAAATAATGCCTGACATGTGCTAACAGACTTAATTTGTTATACTTTGTGAGCCAAACTTTTACGTCCACTTTCTGTTTACTTATGATATGATTTTTGCTTCATAATTTAATGAGCCCCGTAATGTTCGGCTCTTACAGCTTGTTGTTTAAGACATTCACTTTGCTTAATCTCGAGCTCTTGATTTCAAGGGAAAGCCTATATGAATCTTACTTTAATTTTTAGGAAATCATGATATAACAAATTTGAGAATTTTCTGGTCTTTAGAATTATCAAGCTCTGGTTCTATATCATGTGAAAAAGTTTTGCCATGATTTATCTATGCACAAATTGATTTCATCATCATCATCATCATCATCATCATCATCATCATCATCATCATCATCATCATCATCATCATCAATGACCATAAAAAATTATTATTTTGATTTTCTTTTGAATCTTTGATGAACAATGACTTTCTGTTTACTTATTATATAATTTTTGCTTCATAATTTAATGAGCCCCGTAATGTTCGGCTCTTACAGCTTGTTGTTTAAGACATTCACTTTGCTTAATCTCGAGCTCTTGATTTCAAGGGAAAGCCTATATGAATCTTACTTTAATTTTTAGGAAATCATGATATAACAAATTTGAGAATTTTCTGGTCTTTAGAATTATCAAGCTCTGGTTCTATATCATGTGAAAAAGTTTTGCCATAATTTATCTATGCACAAATTGATTTCATCATCATCATCATCATCATCATCATCAATGACCATAAAAAATTATTATTTTGATTTTCTTTTGAATCTTTGATGAACAATGGGTATAAAGAATTGTAGCTTTTATCATAAGAAAGTTGAGACATATTTATATCTCTCTATGCAATTCATATTAGAAAATGAAAATGAGATTATATCGGCAAGAAGGCAAACTTTTGATGGAAGGGCATAATTTATCAAAAGAAAGAATGAAGTATAAATGGTGAGTAGTCCATTCTCGTTTACCTTTTCATAAGGCTATGGGTAGGTCATTTGAGGATGGTTCAGTTGGAGGCTGATCTGCAGGACTATTCGATGGTGGTGTTGGTGTTCTTGTTATTGATGGTTAGCTTGTATATAGTTGTATAGGTCATTTTAGGAATTGGAACTGTATGGGATAGAGTAACACAAGGAGAATTTAGCATAATAGGAGAAAAATATAGTGTAGACTTGTAAACGTTACGTCCATGGAAATCTACTACTCACATGTATAACACTCTTCTGAATACAATATTAACCCAACAAGTTACACCAGATGGAATGGTGAGATAACTTGTCGGTTCCATGATGAAGAGATTGCACAAAACATATGCAACCAAAAATCCTTGGGATAATAAAAAATAAAGGCTTATCTAGATATAAGTTTTGACCTAGAGAACATCTATCAATTCCAGAAAGCATCATCCTATCTATAAGAAAAGAAACAGGCAAAAGAGCACACTCCATGTTGTGCGAGGAACATTCATTTGAAACATCAAGATATGACAATATCAAATAAGTGACAATGCTTGTGTTACACTACTCCATTTTGTTGTGAAGTAAAGGCATAAGATGTTCGATGAATGATAGCGTTCGCGAGACTAGAGATATGAAGATCAAATTGCACGTACCTTTGTGCATTGTTTGTATCAACAAAAAATTCTAATGCAAGTAGAGAATTAGGGCTTTATTTCTTAATCAAAATTCTTGAAGATAGACAACATTGAGAATTAAAATTTCATGAAATAGATTCAAGTAATGTAAGGAAATTTATCACTTTTGATAACAAAGAGCCCAAATGAGTATCAAATGGATTTGATCTCTAAATGTTCAAATGAAGCAAAGAAGATAGAGCTCAATTAGACCTAGTAGGCACTAAAGGAAAAGAGACACTGATTCTTGCCCAGTTTGCAAGTTACATGCTCAAACGTAGTAGTTGAAAAAGGAATAGAAAGAATAGACCTAAGGTGACCTGAAGGAGGATGACTTGGATTTTAGTGCCATTGAGATGGAGACGCTGTTGTAGATTAGAGAAATGTTAAAGAGTAAGAAAGCCAGGTTGACACAATTAACAAATCTGCTAAGTCTGAACATTGCCACTATCATCTTTTATGTGTTGAGATCCTTAAACGCACATGATGATGATGAAAAGGTGATTGAGCAATTGTGAATTCTAGTAAGCTTGTGAACACAAAGTAGATTAACTGGAAATTTTTTTTATGTAATGATTGTTAGGTAGCTTAGGGTTGGTGACAAGATTATAGTCCCTGTACCGCATGTGGTTGACAATAAGCCATTGGTTTAGTGATAGGTGGTAATGGAACATGTCAAGATATAAAAACAAAGATTTGTTACTTGACATATGAGTAGTAGCACGCATGTCCAAAATCCCCGTCATGCTGGAATAAGTAGTAGCTACAAAATTGGATGTGGAGAAAATATGAGAGGTAGAAATAGTCTTGTAGTAGTCAATTTTAGTCTTTCTTAAAGATGTAATAGATCTAAAGCCAGAGCCAAATGAGGTAGAGCAAATGCAGAAGGGGTGGAAGAAGCAATCTAAGTAGTGAATGGTTGATGTGGGGCATCTTGACATGCATCGATGACATCTCCGTTACAATCTCACTGCTCCCTTAGCTTTGTAGTTTATGTTTTCCAGTAGTTGGACTTATTTTTTTATTTTGTTATGTTCTAGAGTTGTACTTGTATCATATGTTTTGTTATGTATTATAATCTGAATTTTGGACTTAGCGTATTGGGGTTTGATTTTGTATATGAGATTTTATGGGTTGGATGTGTCAATTCTAGACATTTTTCTATCTTTTGGTCGATTCACGTAGTCCTTAGATTTCATAAATTAACCAGCCTGCCAAATTGAATGATTACCAGATATGCAGCCGAGTAATTGAGTCTTAGATTGATTTTAAGTCGATTGTTTTTCAAAATTGACTAGTGTTCAAATGAATTGTGGGACTGATAGAATTACAAGATATTGAAGCTTCGCCATGGCCAAATCGACACTAAGGAACAGTCATGGCACAGAACTGTAGCATTTTGAATTTTAAATTCCCGCACCCTCTTTAGAGGTTGCTACCACAATATTTTGGCATGCAACTGCTAGGAGATTGGCGGAGAGGAATTGAAAGGATGATTTGAAGAGGCTTTAAGGTCTCCCACCTCTTTAGAGGGCTTTTGATGACATTTTGAGAAAATTTGAAGAAATTCTAGAGAACTTGTTCTTTCCCTTGAGGTAAAGGCATGTAGCCTACACTTTAGAGGCAGAGGTGCTACTGCCTTTATAGATATTAACGTAGAGATAACTCAGATTGAGTTTTTGTTGTTTTAGGGTTGATGTTACTACAGCTTTTTACTTGTGTGCTGCTTTGCATATTAATTTTCTATCCACATGTTATGTAATCATATGTTTCTTTATTCTTGTGCGAATAATGTATTCTTAAATCTTCTATGATTTCTTAAATCATCTAAACCATGTTTTTACTGGATTATTATGTGGCCCTAAGCATAATTGCTTCAGAATTTTCATGAATCTTCTTTGTAGCTGTGTAGAATTGGTCGTTGTAGTTGTACCCAAGTTTTCTTAATATCTCATGTGTGAATTTGTGTGTTGAAGTGTTCGAGTCACAGTAGGAAAGCCCTTAACCAGAGTAGGTATGTTAGAGCCATTAAATTTAATAGTTGTGTTGATGTTAAGGATTCAAAGTTAAGGAAGTGTGTGTGTGATTCCATCACAGACACCAAGAGAGAAGAGATAAAAATTTAGATAGAATTGAAGATATTTAGATCATTTGGTAGGTACTATATAGTAGTAGAGTCATTACCTAAAAGAGGTAGGGAAAATGTGCATGGGCAGGCATGAGGTGGAGCAGGCAAGTAGAAGGTGTGGGGTTGATGTGTGGTTCGCATGCAGAGTTTGGTATGGGTAGAACGGGGCATGGGTGAAGCATTGCTCTTGTAGAGGCAAGTGAAGAGGACTTGGGGCTTAGGCGCAAGTAGAACGGTGGCTACTAGAGCTGCTAGAAAATTGAGAAAACAAGAGAAGGGAAGGGGGTTCTTGCAGCCAAGATGCGATGGGCGGTGTAGGTGTGGGGCAACGATAGTGTCAATTTGAGTATCGTCACAAATACCATGATAGGACCATTTACATTCCCTTAAAATCAACTCATCAAGTTTTTATATGATGTGGGAAGGACAATGTTCCATGGGTACAATTCATTTAACCCAATCCAACATAAATTACGATAACCCTTCCCATCTAACAGACCTTACATAGAGGAATTCTTATCTATAATGACAGTCCACACTAAACTTTAGCTTGTATCTTTGTTATTTTTGTGGATTTTGGATTGCTTTTTCATTTAAAATCACAAATGCTGTTTCTAACTTGGCTTTTTTTGTCATCCTCATTTCTTTTGGTTGTCCAGCTATTGTAGCTCATCTCTGGTTCTTAATATTTAAATGCTTTAGTTGACAAAATAAGTAAACATGCAACTGTTTTTCCATTTGATATGTTTTATTCTGATATTTTCAGATCAATACATTAGTATTAGGTGAGCATGACGGAGGATTTGTAAAGCCATCAACTTTGAGTGCAGTTACTGCTGCAAGTTCTATTTCCAAAGATAATTCTATTTCAATTCTACTGGGTGGCTCCGGTTCAGCCCTTGAAAAAGCTGTTTCTCATGCTGCTTCATTCCATCCTCTGATCTCTCAGGTGCTCTTTTATTGAAACCTTTTGATAATGACCTTTGTCTCAGCATATGCTTTTTTTTGGCTTAAGCCTCCTTATCAAAGGAAAAGAATCTTTAATATAAGGTTGTACTTGGTAGTCTGCTACTGAAAACATATCCATGCTTTAGCTGGTGAAAGTTCTTTGTTCATATAGTAATTAGTACGTCATGTTTGCATTATCTGAAGTTTTGTGGGTGTATTCTTATTATTTATTCAGACCTACTAATTCTGCTGATCTGCGCCAAATCGGCTCTAGGTGCTCGTTGCTGATTCAGACATTTTAATGCATCATTTAGCTGAGACTTGGGCCGACCTTGTCCATTTATTACAGCAAAAAAGTGGTTACTCTTATATAATTTCTGCTTCAAGTTCATTTGGGAAGAATATACTGCCTAGATCTGCTGCTATTCTTGATGTTTCACCCATCACTGACATCATTCAAATATCAGAGCCTCATTTGTTTGTCAGGTTTTCTTCAGTTAATTCTCTTTAAACCTTTGAATGCATTTTGCAGTTTGGTCATACCTTTTAGCCCATATTATATAGTATTCTATTGACCTTCCATTTTGTTCCATTGTAACTTTTCTATCATTTGAGGCTGTTTAACAATTTTCATTAGTATCAGTGACCTTTTGATATTGTTTATGATGATAACATCTCATTTCTTTCTCATGCAAAAATAATACTCCTATATTCTTTATATATTTTGTTCCCCCCCCCCCCCCCCCCCCAAAACACAAAAAAGAAAGACAAAACAAAACGTTTTCACCCTTCCTGCTATTAATTATCTTGATTTTAAAGTTCTATTTAATCCCCCGTTTTTAGTCTGGCTGCAAGCTTTTCCTTCGTAATACTTTCTGTTTTAGCAACCTAAAATTGACTTCCAACATGAGATTAACAGTTGTCGATGTTTTTTAATTATGTAGCCCTCCTTCTGGTTGCCGTGGAGGAAAGAATAGAAATTAGGTGAAGGGCATTATTGGAGAATGGACATCATATGTTGCAATTCCTGAGGAGGAAGGCTTTGAACTCATGGTTATGGGGTTAATGGACATATTGATGATGGTGGCAATAGAGAAAGTTGAACATGTGCTATTGCTACTATCGAAGGGATTAGATTGTTCATGGTGCAGCTGTGGGAGATGTTGGAGCTAAAAGAGGAAGACAGATTTTGGTGAAGAATCAAATGTAGTAGAAGAAGCCATGGCCGACTCCATGTGATGAGTAAAATGAAAAACTGAAAGGCATGAGATTAATTAAGCATATGGAATATAGAGAACAAATATGTCCCTGTGTGTTCTTGAAACTGCTACCTATGAAGGCAAAGTCGCTACCATGGTTGGAGATGATATTTGGTTATTGGGTACAAACAGCCTTCAATGAAGGGAAGAGTGGGCCCATTCTACTTGCAATGGCTAGAGCATGGCTTGATGTAGCTATTCATGCGGATGGTGGAAGCATTTTTACAATGTACTAGAGGGCAAAGTTAGCTTGAAGGAAGTAAAGCATCAGTTGTTAGATTTCTAGATGAGTGAGAGGTAGTTTTGGAGGGGATGTCTTCTACTACTTAGTGCACCCTGTTGGAGTTCTCCATGATCAGGAGATTAACTAAGATACTTTAAACAATTGTGTCCTAATACCTCTTGACTAGCACCACCACAAATCTTTTGAGATACCCAAAACCTTAAAAGTAAACCTTTCAAGAACATTGAAAGCAACAAAACTCGAGGACTCGAGTGCTCGAAAACACAATGGCTTATTGACCTCCCAAGCCAAAGCGGCGAGGACATCCTCTAGAACAATCCCATCAAACCCACATCTTGTATGACCACCTTGCACTTGGAGGTTGGCTGAAAACAACAAAACGAGTATGGGAAATCAATTTTGAAAAGGAGAATACACCCAAAGCGTGTTGGCTATTAGAGGGATAAAGTAAGGTCAGTTTAGGAATTTTGCTTGCATTTTTGGAGGGTCTAGGCATGTAAATTATGCTAGTTTTGGGTGGAGCTTTTTCTTCTCCATATTTTCTTTACGTCTTCCTTTGCTTCTTCTAGCCAAATTGAGAACAAATAGAGAAAGAAGGGAACCCTTATTAATTTTGCTAGCAAAAGAGTTAGCTAGCCTCTTTACCTCTAGAGAGAGGACCCAAATGACTAATGCTCTCCACATTCAGTGCCTTCCTAGAAGGATACAAATTCAATTTTGGTATCAGAGCATTGATCCGTCGTATATGCTTCAAATGAAAACATGCCTATTAGGAAATCAGAAACAAGGGTTCAGGAGCTTATAGGACATCGTAGTCTTACTCTGCAACCACAAATGAGGAGATAGATGAAGGAGCATATGCTTTTATTGCAAGAATGGACCAGCTCCACATGAAGATGGGGATAACTATGAAGATGTTAAGCAGCTTTAGTTGGCATTAGCAACACCGATAACAAATCAAGTGGTTGAGGGCTGAAAAGGCTTGAATATTGTAGCTTGTCTGACCTTTCAATTCTAGGGGTGTTCAAGAGTTTTTGGACTAGAAGCCCTTCCCTTGCCTTCAAAGAGGAAAGTAAGCAATTCTTCCATGTCGAAGCTGACGTACCATCCTTTGATAGATGGATCTATGCGGACAAGTCAACACCTTGCTTAAGCAATTGGGGACCTGCTTATCCATTTACATCTTTGACATGGTGAAATGTGTCTTAGGAAGTATGTTGAAGGTACTATGTGAGCATTGAAATAGCCCCTACAAGTTGAGTTCTACCCCATCAGCTACATAGAGGCAAGGTGTGGAGGACATGGCATGGGCTATGCAAATGACAATGTGAGTCCATGCAAGACTATAAGATGATTATTCAAAATATGCAATGGCACGGGCTATATGATGTCAACAGGTTATCATCTACGATACTTTCAACCAACTAATGTTCCAATACCTCTCTACCACCATAGACCAAAAATGTTTCAATAAGATGGCCTTAATGGCAACCAGATTCTCAGAAGCGAATCACCGGAGAAGTTGCTACTAGACCCTGATTGTGAGAAAGCAGCCTCCCAGCCAACAAAGCACTTCGAGAGCAACACAACCTCTTTGAGAGGGAAAGATCTATCAAGGAACTTGAGCACTTGAGTGCTTGAGAACCCAAGGCCTTGTCAAACATCTGAATTTAAGTCCGCAAGGACTTCCTCGAGAATAGACCCAACAAACCCGCACTGCTACAAACACTTAACTTGCAAATATTCTTTCAAAAAAAAATCGCAACCATGTGTAAGTGGATTCTCTAATATATAACATAGAAGTTGAATGCAATAACAAAATTAACAAAAACGGAAACTTCAAATATGGAATTTAGGTGATTTTCAGGGAATGAGGAATTAGTAAATAAAGAATAGGGATGAGGACAATTTGATTTTCAGTCGAGCCTGACTCTTCTTAAGTTTGACTTGTTGATTTACATGTAGCTCGGCTTGTGGCTCAAACTTTGTTTGAGCTAGCTCAGCTCAATAAGTAGTCGATTTTGGCTAGTTTAATTAAGAATTGAGACAACTCAAGCTCTAAAAGAATTGATAATTATTTTGAAAAAAATATTAAATTTCCTTAACTAGATTTTGAACATGAGTCATCCATATGGATCATACCCAATATACTTTCCCAGCACTACCGTAACCATTAGGTCATGTATTTTATAAAAATAATAAATAATTATAGGAGCATTTACATACATACTCCTTAATTCATCTTCACATACATATTAAATTTCATATTCTGCTAGTTTACAATTTAACACTTTAAATCTTCCAAAAATGAAAACTAGTGACACGTATTCACAAACATATTTAGAACATTTTGTATATGCATGGCCTTAGTATTTGTTGACGTGAGAAGGGGGTCCCGAGAAACAGCGGTACGCAGAGGGCTAAGCCTGATAATTAAGGCTTAAACGAGAGAGAGAAGCATCCAGAAAAGCACACAGAGATTTAAGGTGGTTCAGGGAGGAAATTTCCTACGTCCACCGGATCAGCCTGAAGTCCTCCACTATATCTCTAGAAAGAAAGTCGCTCGGGCTTAGTACAAAAAGGAAAAGGTCTAGTGAATCCCCGTTTCTCACGTCAACATTTTGGTACTTTCATTGAGACATCAAGAAGATGGTGGCCAGGACACGCAGAACTAACTCCGCTGTCCGCAACACACAAGCAGGTGAACCTTCTATCAGGGCACCAGGAGATGAAGCTTCAGCTTTGACATCTCGGCGTTGCGCCGGATCTACTTCTTCCTCTAGAGGCACCCGTATTTCAGAGATGCAGGGGATGCTGGCCAACCTCACCGACCTGGTTACTGGCTTTCACAACCCAACAGGCCGTGATTCTCAGGCAGACTCAGCCAGTTTGTGCTACCATGCTGCCGCCTGCACCTCCTCCGCCGGCTGTAGCGACTCCTGCACCCCTTCCGTCGGTTGCGGCGGTTCCAGACCCTCTCCTGCCGATTGCGGCGATTCCCGATCTTCCTTCCCTTCGCTCAGTCGTTTGGTTCTTCCCAGCCTCTCAGGCACCATCTCCCTCATCAGGAAGTCCACCAGAATCAAAATCCTCCAGCCTTCTCTTCTTTCCTCGCTGGGTGGAACTCTCTTTTCCCAGGTGCTCAGGCCCTCCAATATGGACTTGATCCCTTTTCTGGTCTGCTTGATGGCAACGCCCCCTTCTCCGACGCCATCCGGCAGGCGCCAGCCTTAGAGGACTTCAGGCCGCTGCGCCTTGAATCCTACAGAGGTACTACAGACCCCCGCGAACACATCCAAGTGTTCGAAGCTGTTGTTCGCTACCGCCAACCTGATGAGGCCATCAAGTGTCACCTCCTGGCCAACACCTTGAAGGGGGCAGCATTCAGCTGGTTTGTCAAGCTGCCCAAGGGACACATCTATTCCTATGAACATTTGAAGTGGGAGCTAATCGCCCGTTTCATTGGCCGGACACGAATGGTCGTATCCGACATGGTGCTCGCCAACATCAAGCAGGGCGAGAAGGAAAGCTTGCGTGATTACACCAATCGCTTCTTTGCGGCAGTGGCAGAAGCAGAAGATGTTGACCCCGCTATAGCTATGCACAACTATCGGAGGTCTCTTAAGAGCGAAGACTTGTCTAAGTCCCTACAGCTGGCAAAACCTCAAAGTTATCCTGACTAGTTGCAAGGGCCACCCAGTTCGTGCTGTTGGAGGATGTTGAGGCTTCTCCTCCCGATGTTTTCGAAGTCAGCAAGGAGAAGAAGAGGAAACATCAGGGTGATGAACCATCGTCCACGATGAATCGCAGGGGCAAGAACCATGGCAGGGACGATGGGAAACCACGTCGAACTCATGAGTAGAAGCACTTCTTCTCCCGACCGCTTACTGGAGTGTACGCGGCGGCCGTAAAACAAGGTTGGATTCGTCCTTCAGGACCCAAGCAAGCACCACCCGTCGGAGTGGATTCAGAAAACTTCTTTTTATCAGGGATTCTTTTACATCAATATACATTCAGAAATTCACTTGTTCATGGTTTTCTAAAGTTATATTGTTGGAACTTCAGCTACTTTTGATTCTTAACAGCAGATAACAAAGGCTCTTCTCAGATACAAGGTCCTTTGTTCAGGCATTTAATATTCTGGAATTCTTACGTTGTTAATCCAACGATTGACAATTCATACTGAGGTACTCATATTATCTAAAGTACGACTAGCTCATCTTTTATTCAAGCATCGTGCGACATGTATGATTCCAACCTCAAAACTTCAATCATCTGAATCTGAGGTTACAACACCTCGTGAACGATAGTTCATTATACTTACAACCTATATACGGAGGTCACTGAGCCTAGTTACGCGTAAGGCAGGCGAGGCTTCCTTTCAATACTCGGAACCTCTCCATAAGCCCACATGGCTAGCGAAGGGCCAGAAGAGCCTGCTCGTAACCTTAGGGCAGTCTCTGTTATTTACTCATGAGTCATATGATACAGGTCCCCCCTAAGCAGAGTGCATTTGCCTCCCACTAGGATCTGCCGCTCTAATGGAGGTCAGCCCATGCCTCAAGAACAAACATCGACTACGATGTTTTAGACGATCTAAGTTCTTTTGGCATTGGGCCAGATAACTCCTCTTATGTAGGATCTCCACTATTATCATTACTTTTTTCCTGTGCAGGATTATAAAGGAGTATGATTTCAAATCAAATCTTGGGAAATAATCAGTTCTATCTTATTCTGAACTTGCTGTGACAGAGATTTCTCAGATCATTTCTCAACTCAGATATTACATCAAAATTCAACGCTCTTCCACTAGGATCTGCCTCTCCAACGGGGGTCAACCCATGCCTTAAGCACAAACATCGACTATGATATTTCAAACGATTTAATTCCTTTTGGCATGGGCCAGATAACTCCTCCTAAGTAGGATCTCCACTTGTTGACGTAGGATGTGGGGATCCCAAGAAACACCAAAGAAAGAGAGTTCCGGGAGACG
>JAEMOT010000203.1:4367-16131 GCA_019297695.1 Apostasia ramifera
GTCATGACTTGCACGCCGACGGCTGCGCGTGCAGCAGCGCATGCAGCCGCCAACGCGCGGATGCCGGTGCGTGGGGAAGCACGCGGACCCCCATGCGCAGGGCGTCTGTGTGTGAGAAGGCGGGCTGCGACCACCCGTGCAAGGACGCCACAGCCGCCCGCTGCAGGCCGCCGGCACTCGAGGCCGCGCTTCTGCATGCGACCATGTGCTGCGGCATTCGCTAGCGGGCTACCAGCGTAGTCAGCGGCCTCAATAGCATATTTTAAAAATTAACATATTAAGGAATGATATTTTTGTCATTTTTACAATACATAATAAATTCTGTCACGGAGGGACCATGATGTCCTATGTAATATTTTTTGTGGACCTGAATGAATTTTTTAGATTTGGAAACTTTTGTATCCAAATAAGCAAACTTTGGCCTAAATAGAATTACCCCTAAAATTTTTGCTGGATAAATTTCATAATGTATTTTCAAATGAGATCCACTAGGTCTTCCACCAGTGAGAGATATTCAATATTGCATTGATCTGGTTCCGGATCAACATTTCCTAATAAGTTAGCTTATCGTATATAGCAAAATTTATTATGTATCACCTTTAGCGACAAATTAGTTTTCATGAGCTTGCTTATTTTTATAGTCGTTTTATAAAGAGCTTCAGTATCATTATTTTTCCAATTATTAAGTACCTAAAAGAAGGAAATTTCAAGTGGAGTAAAGAGGAGCACAAAAATTTTGAATAAATTAAAATAAAAATATTTGAAGCACCAATACTCCCTTCCTGATTTTAATAAAGTTTTTGAAGTTAACTATGATGTATCTAATATAGGAATCAGTGCAGTTCTTAGCTAGGAAGGTAAACCTATCATTTTTTAAATAAAAAATTGAATAATTTATACAGAAATTATTCTACTTATGATAGAGAATTTTATGCTATTATTTTGGTTTTGGATCATTGGAGGCATTATGTAATATCAAAAGAGTTTATCTTATTTTCTGACTATGAAAATTTGAAATGTATAAATGGTCAAGCAAAACTTAATAATCGTCATGTTAAATGGGTGAAATTTTTACAAGTTTACTCTTTTATTCTTAATCATAAATCAAGTTACCAGAATAAAGTGACAGATGCATTTAATCGAAGAAATATATTATTTTCTATTTTACAAATCAAGGTGATACCTTTGGCTTACTCAAATAACTTTAAAAAAATCATCAAAATTTTTCCAAGCTATATCATAACTCTCTTACATCTCCATAAGGACACTTCTCTATTTAAAATATATATTTTTTAAAAGATAATCTCTTATGTATACCGAATTGCTCCTTGCGATAAGCTATTATTAGAGAAGCTCGTGAAGGAGGGTTGAGTGGACATTTTGGAATAGATAAGACTTCAGCATATTTTCAAGAACATTTCTATTAGCCTCATATGTCATGAGTTATTTCTAATTATATTTTGTGATGTAGAAGACTTTATTTTGAACTACCTTTAACTCAACGAAAGAAAGATTCAATTATGATTATGTTGGATTATTTTTCTAAAACGGCCAATTATGATTATGTTCTAAAACTTTAGATGCATCACATATAGCTAATATTTATTTTAAAGAAATTATAAAGTTGCATAAGCTTCTTTAATTTGTTGGTCACTTCTGACATACTCTTTGAAAGTAATTTGGTACTATCCTATAGTTTAGTTCATCTCATCATTCTCAAACTGATTGTTAAACAGAAGCAATAAATCGAAGTTTGGAAAATGTTTTATGAAGTTTGGTTGGTAAGAACATTTGTCCATGGGATCTTTGTTGCCACAAGTTGAGTTTGCATATAATTGATCTTGTAGCCAAACTACCGGTAGAAATCTATTTGAAGTTGTCTATGGACGTAATCTAATTAGTCCATTAGATTTGGCATCACTTCCTGCATCTCATCATTATAGTGATGATGCTGATGAACAATTAAGACATATCAAGAAGTCATATGAACAAGTTCGTGATCAAATTATAAAATAAAATGAAAAGTATAGAAATGTTACCAACAAGCACCAGAAACCTGCAAAGTTCAAAGAAGGAGACTTAGTTTAGATTCATCTATGTAAAGAATACTTTCCTCTAAGTCATCATAGCAAGCCGAAACCTTGAACTGATGGTCCTTTTAAAGTCCAGGAGATTATTATGCTTTTTCTACTTTTAATGCTGCTAATCTTTCACTATATTATGAGGAAGACAAAGACAAGTCGAGGATGAGTTCTTTTCAATCGAGGGAGATTAATGATTCCAATTCAAATTAATGAAAACTTAAATTAATTTAAGAGTGTTATTATAATTATTGACGTAGTGGTAATTAAAAATGTGTATCATAAGAAGAATTTTTGCATCATGAAATAGTAGTTGAGATTAATTTTGATTTTGAAAATTATTAGGTGAAATTAGAAATATTAGGTATAGTTAAGAATATTTAGTATGAAAATTTCTATAAATATATAACCATTTAATGTGGAATACTAACTTAGAATATTTCGATTCTATTGATCTTTTGAAGAAAATATATCTTCAATCTCTTAAGTGAATTCTTAAGAGTAAGTTATTATCTTGTTAAATTTGTGTTTTCTTTTTTACTTCTTCTTTTTCTTTTTCGGTATCAGTAATGTATGTTTAGGGATATGAATTTATTTCATAACTATTTAACTTGCTCTACTCGATTGTGATAGGAATATAAGTGTGATATTCCGATCGATCATAGTAATTCAAAACTATATATACAAGTTTGGATTGCCTGTAATAATTGAGATATCAAATTGAAATTAAGTCCCTATTTGATAGCAAGATTAATTTGATCCTGACATGAAATGTGTGGTTTTATCTTAAAATAAAATTGATTAATGTATTAAAAATAATATAAAATTTGAAATAAAATAAGTTTTTTTATTATGAAAGTTGTATATAATATTATAAAATTTAATTTGATATTTATTATTAAATTTTTTATAATAAATTAATTATTTTAGTCTTTTGTATGATCAAATTGATTTTATAGTTAAAGAAGGCTTAAAAGCTTTAGTATTCTCTTATATGTAAGAGATATATGTGCATCTAAGTGTATTTTTTGTTCAATGGATTGTAGAATAGCCTTTTGTTCTAGTCTTTTAAGTTCTTCCCAATATTCTTTTTTATTTTATTTTATTTGTTTATCTCATTTAAAAATTATGGTGATAATGTAGTTCGAACTTGAGATTAAGGCTGTTATCGAGCTGACTTCGAGCCGAGCCATGCTCGGCTCGAGATCGGCTCGCTCGAAATCTTTACGGCTCGAAATCGACTCGTTAGTCGAATAGTTTCGATTTCGAGCCGGCTCGGCTCGAATGGGCTCGACTTCGAGCCAGCTCGATCACACTTTGAGCTGGCTCGAAATACTTATAATTATTAATTAAAAATACACAAATTTAATTTTTTAAAATTAAAATACATGTAAAAATTATATTTTTATATATATATGCTATTTTTTACAAACATAAAAATAAAAATATCATAAAACAATTTAACCACATCCTAAAATAATACCATAAAAATTATCATATAATTATGTGCAATAAATTTGTTCATTAAATGTCTAGTTAAATAAATAATGATAAATAAATTCACGATCGTCTGATCGAATCTCTCTAATTGCATGAATAGATTATACATCATAATATCTAACAATATTTTATAATTAATATTATATATATGTATTTAAATCGAGCCGATCTCGAGCCAAATCGAGCCGATCCTACCCTGGCTCGAAATCGGCTCGAGAAAAACACCGAGCCATAATTTTGGCTCGTTAGTCGGCTCGTTTAAATCGACTCGATTTCGATTCGATCCAAAATCGATTCGATTTTCGATCGATTTTCGATCTTCAATCCAAATTAACAGCCTTACTTGAGATCTTCTGATCCTTAGGCAAACTTCTTCTCTGCTGAGCTACAAGAACATGACCTTCCTAATATGATCTGAGAAAAATGGAATTTCCAATATTGATTAAAGTTGGTATGAATATGCGCATATGTATCAATGTTATCATTGTTTGAATAAACTAGAATAATATCATCTTAGTTACCTTTGCTTTTAGGGGAGCTACTTACCACATTATTTGGTATGTGCCATTAATTTTATATAAATGCCGCGTTTATACAATGACATAGATAGGTCATTCCAGGGAGTTGTCGAAGAATAAAAGTAAAAAATGGAAAGTAGATTTACTATTGTAAAATAAAAAAATTTTAACATGTTTTGTTTGGTACCCTCTTGTTGAAGACCAAAGAGTACATTTTCTCATAAGGACTAGTTTAGTTTTTGAAAGTATTTAATATTACTTGTAGTACAAATATTACTTGAATATATTTTATTTTGATGTCCAATATTACTCGAATATATATAAGTAGGTATTTGGTTCAATATTAGTTTAGTGTTATGTCATATCATATGATGAAAAATAATTATTTGATTTAACAAGATATATAAATAATTTTAAAAAAAATTATAAAATTATCACTTAAAAAATAATATTTATATAACATTGCATAATAAATGTTATATTTTAAGTTGTTATCTATGTTTGGGTGGGCTAAAGCTATCTCAGATGTAATTTCAGCTTGCAAGTATGAAATTCTTGTTTTTGAAAAAAAATATTATTGATGACATAAAATTAGTAGTTTTTTTTATATAATAAATATAATCATATGATTATTATCTTGATAAATATAATATATAACATAAATTTTATTTTTATTTTCAAATATGTACTTCAAATGTTAGTAAACTATATATATATGTCAGCGCCTTGATGTCAAAGTTAGCTATTGGGCTATAGCAAAACCTTGTTGGTATCCATGTGATCTTGCAAAATTTTAATAATAAATATAAAAGATATGATTTAAAAGTAAATTTTTGTGTAATCTAATTAAAATAAAAAAAAAATTAATTAAATTTTTTTGTATTTGAATGTAAAAAATAATAGCTATTTTATATATGTTCTGAATAATTAAAATATAAATAGTAAGAATTAAATTCTTTTTTTTTTCTAAATTGTTTATATAAATGAATAACTTAATATATATTTTTGAATAGAAAAGTTTATATTTTTTAAAAACTACATAAATAGTTAATTTATAAGAATAATGGGGAAGGTTTAAAATGTTGCACTATAATTTTCAAGGAGAATAAGATAAATTATGGTATTAAAGGGGAAAAATTTAAATATATATAATATAAAAGTTATGAATTTATAATAATCTAATTGAATTTAGTAATTTACAATAGGACTTTAAAACTCAATTTTAGTTTTGATTTCGGTCACAAAATAAAAATATTAGATTCAACAGTTTTAATAGTTTTGGTAATTTTGGCATCGATAATTTTAATTTTTTTTATAAATTATTTAAATTTTTTAAATTTAAATTTTATTTATTAATCATAAGTATTGAATATTATGTTTTTTTTTTGAGAAAAATGTATTATTTTTGAATTGATTTCAATAAAAATTAACGTGCAACTACTGAGTTTTAATAGTTTTGAGTGAGCTTTAAAACTTTGATTTACAGCGTTACCCTCCTCGCAGTTAGGCCGTTAGGCCGTTAGGCCGTTAGGCCGTTACGCCACTTTCTCTCCTACCAACGTCCGTCGGGCTACGGCAGCCTTTTCTTCTTCCCTCTGAACTTCCAAATAACGACAAGCTGAAAAGGCAGTAACTCCTCGCCCCCTCTACCGTTTCCGCCGCCCGCTCCTCTCCCCTTCCCCCGCCTCTTCACTTTCCGGCGACCTCCATATAAACCCCCGACAAACCCTTCATTCTCACTGCAACGCCGCCGAAGCTCCTCCGCCATGGCTGCCAATTACACACCCTCGCTCTTCTTCTCCCTTCTACTCGTCCTTCCCTCCGCCCTCACCGCCGGCAGAGGATATTTCTCCCTCCCCGGCGACGAAGAAGGAGAAGGCGGTGCTGGGCTGGTAGAGTGCTGGCGGGCAATGACGGAGCTTCGCTCCTGCACGAACGAGGTTGTCTACTTCCTTCTCAACGGAGAGAGCGAGCTGATGATCGAGTGCTGCAGGGCAATAAGCCTCATCACCAGCCGCTGCTGGCCGGCCATGGTCGCCGCCCTGGGCTTCACCTCCGAGGAGGCGGACTTCCTCCGCGGCTACTGCGACGCGGAGCTCGTCGAACAGCTGCCTCCCGATGGAGCGCTAACGCCGGCCGGTTCGGCGTTTCCGCCTGCAGCTGCGGCATCACCATAAAAGATTGAGCGCAGAGTACTATTTAAATTATTGGTGTATTTCATTTTTCTTCAGACAAAAAATAAAGGGAATTTAAGTACAAGATACAAAATTTAAAAAAATATATAAATTTTATACTAAAATTTAAATAAATGTTAAAAATTTTATTAAAAAATTTTAAATAATTTTTTAAATCAAAATCTTTTATATCATTATATTAAATTTAAAGTAGATTATATAAGTTTAATTAATAGTAATTTAAACTTTAGTTTAATTTATTTATCTTTTAATTTTTGAGATAGAATTCAAGTTTTAGTGTTAAAGCAACCTAGAAGTTTGAGTTTATGATTTTAAATTTTAGTTTTGAATTTTAACACTTAAAATTTAGAGTTTAATAAATTTTTTAATATTTTTATAAAATGTAATATGAAATTTATAATTTTTTAAAATTTTATATTTTTTACGTAAATTTCTCATAATTGAATGAAGAAAATTGAGGAATACAAGCCTTGTGGGGAATAAATTTAATCGTATGCAATAATTTCTTAATTTATACATAATTTTATAAATTTTACATTTAATCTTAGTTAAAAGTTTCAACTAATTCAAATATTAAATTTAAAATTTTAATTAATATTCTTAGTAAATTTTGCCGAAAATTGACTAATAAATTTAAATTGAAATTAAAATATTAGTAATATTAAAAAATGTTATTTTTGATAAAATATTAAGAAATATTAAGTGAGAAGAAATGTTACAAATAACTTATTACTGACATTTTTGTACACATGTCAAGAGGTAAAAATGTGTTTTGCATTTTTATGAATATATGTTTATATTTATGAATAGGCATTTAATACAGCTAAGTATTTCTCTATTCTCAAACCTTAATCCCTTAAAAGGCCCAACAATTGGGCCTTTTCCCAAAACGAAAGGCCCAACAAGGAGAACAGGAGGCCCAAAATTCTGATGGGCCAATAAATGGGCCTTTCTGTGAAGAAAAAAAAGGAGAAAGAAAACACCCATCTTTTGTTTAGAAGGAAGATAAAAGACCATCATGTGAGAATATTCTTCAAAATTAATTTAGATAATTTTAATCAAATATATCACATATTATATATAAATTTTATTATTAAAAATTAACTATATTTCATAACTTATTAATAATTTAAAATAAAAAATAAAATTTATTTCACGTTTTAAATATATATTAAAATAATAACTATTTTATATCGCATCCTTCCCATATTCTAATATAATTACTAATTTTATTTTATAATATTTACAATATTCAATAAAAAATATCTTTATCTTATTTTTTTTATAAAAATTTAAATTTTGTTAAAATTAACTCTTACAAACAAATAAACTTGTGAGAAAAAAAAATTCTTGTTTAAAATAGTAGCAAGTAATTATTAATCTTTTGATAAAAAAAAAAGAACTATTAATTTATGCGTACAATACAGGTAAGTTTTTCTCTTCCTGAAAAATATATGTGAAAATGATGAAAAAAATATTTAATGAAAAAATTTATTCTATAAGATTATTATTATTTTAATGAACAAAAATATGTGTGAGATAATATACAAAGATTTTTGTCTCACATGTACAAAAATCTCTTAAACATTCTAAAATTCTTTAATATTTCTATTTATAATTTTTTTAAATACAAAAAGTTTGTTGATTAGAAATCATTAGATATTATTGACCTAAAATATAGGGGATCCCAAGAAACACCGAAAAAAAAAGACTGAGAGACAGCGGCGCGCAGAGGAATAAGCCTGCTAATCAGCTTAAGAGAGAGAGAAACACCCAGAGCAGCACACAGGGTTTAGGGTTTAGGGTTCAAGGAGGAAATCTGATGCAGCGCGGGAATCGATTTTAGGCCATCCTAACGCTGCCTAGATTTATATGTATGTATTTAAATGACTAAATGCAAATAAAGAGAAGATTAAAATTAGATTTTTTAAATTATATTAAATATAATTATTTTGCATATTCACATACGTGTCACAAAATTGCTTTGCTGATTAAATTTTAATCCAAGCAAATTGAGAAAACTATTACAAATAAGATTAGAAAATTATTGAATTTCAAAATGAATTTAACACGCAAGCATATTATACCTTAAAATTGCAGCACATGATAATTTTAACCAACCATTCAACATATGAAATTCTTCACCAACATGAAATGAATCATGGCTTACTGTGAAGAGAATGCAGGATCGAGGCATTGCAGAAACAAACAGAATAACTGGAAATACTGAGAATACATATAAGGGAATTTTAAATAACAGAAAAACAGGAAAAACATGAAAGATAGGAAACTAAGATGCACTGCTTGTTTGGTTGGAGGATTAATTTGGGTAAGGAAAGAGAAAATAATTTATTTTATAGAGTTGATGGGAAAGAAATTTATTTTAATATTGGGAGGTGTGTAGGATGTGAAATAAAGTTGATTTTAAGGTTGGAATTTGTGTTGGATGTGAAATAAAGTTGATTTTTAAGGTTGAAATTTGTATTGGATGTGAAATAAAATTATTAAAAATTATAATAAATTTAAAATATTATTAAGATATTTTTTTTGCCCTTTTTGGGCTCATGCCAAACAAGGCCATATAAGCAAATCAAGGAGAATCAGAACTCGAAGTCGAAGCCTCAGCCCCTGTCGTAGCCTCAGACGAAACCGGATTGTTCCCGAATAGAAGCCGCAGCCACCTGCTCGGCTCGATCAATGGAAGAACGCCGAACGCAGCCGCCTGCTGCCGTGCCGACGACGAAATCCGTGACCACCTGTTCGGATCTCTGAATCGTCCTTGAACGAAGCCGTAGCCACCTGCCCGGATCTCTTCAAATCTGAGTGAATCGCTCACAGAAAAAATCAAAACGCTTCCGCTTTTCGTCGTCTCCGTCGGCTGTTTTATAAGAGAGGGAAGCTTGGGCGGAACGCATACCCGGACTAGGTGGAGGAAGAGCGCGGAAGTGGAAGACGTGGCCGGCAGTTAGATGCGTGGACGCGTGGCCGGCGACGCAATCCGCTGAGTCCGACGGAGTCGGCGCTGTGAGTTGAGACCAAGTGAGCGAACCGCGCTGGTTGCCTCTGTCGATCGGGAGCCCGTTAGCATTTAGGGATTTAGGAGAGAAATTGAGATTTGATCTGCTATTTTATCCCCTTAAATAAGCTCATCCCTTTCAAATAACATAATTAACCCATTAAGGATTCAAATTGGGCTCAAATCGAACTCGATTTGATTCCAATTGAATCTTTCCGACTCCAACTGACTTGAACTGAAAATAAAATAATTACAGGACACCAAAGTGGGCATTCCCACCGACATAAAAATATAGTGCTTGACTCAATAAATAACCCAAATAAAATGTGCAGAATAAAGATAACTAACTATATACGAAACTCAGAATAAATATAATTTAGGTCCGAGACCGTAAATTATATCTATGATGTCAAAGTATCTGACCGAGCGCTGCATCAAAATTCCCCACGTCCACCGAGTCTCAATTTCAACTCTTGGTTTTTCTGAAGTCACTCAAGAGCCACTTCACTTCTGTGGTTCAGCGCCACTTGCTGGAAGTCCACTGCCATTTTGTAGCTCCCTGGGCTCCACCTCCACATCAATGGCTCCCGCATGCGACTCTACAACCTTGGCTGTATCTCCTTCTTTCCTTTTGCCCCATAGAACCGAATACAAACCTACCACAATTAGTGCTGCTCCTACAACACTAGAGCAATTTTATAATTTCTCAGATGATACAGTATATAAGAATATAAAATTATTTTCAAATCATTATAAATTAAAATATGATAAAATATAAATATATTTTTTGCTCTTAAGCCTTATGTTAGTTGATAATTAATTACTATTAACATTTAACATAATATCAGAATATATCTCAAGTACAAATTCTGATTGCCCCCACTTCTCCTTCATAGATTAAGTGAGCATTATTTGTGAAATTGTGATGTTATTTACATAATATTATATTACTCTAAAATGGATAATTAAAAGACATCATAAATAAGGTGATGAGAGATATAATTTTAGATTAATGAATTTCAAATTATATGCAAAAGTAAAGTATTTTTAAAATAATGACGAATAATATAAATTATAAATAAAAAATTCTTAGGAGGTTTTTAGTTCAATATTATCTTGCTAACATGTTATCTAGATGTTATAACATTTAGATGTTATCTTTTTAGTAATAATTTTATAAGTTTTTTTGAATATAATCTATATAAGTCATCAAATTAAATAATTATCTTTTTGTAAATAATATAATATAATTTTTTGATAATATTGAACAAAATACTTATATGCATATTAAAGTTAACTAGATATAAAAACTAGATTTACCTTCCTACATGTAACTTCTCATTAAGCAATAGTGAGCCAAAAATGGCCACAACTACTAGCACGAGAGGGTTGAACACTGACGCATAAAGTGGTCCCTTTTTCTTAATGCACCAAGCAAGCACTGACAGTATTAGACTTGAGGCCACCACCCCCTTCAAATAAGAAATAATTCTGGAAGTCAAATTCTATAAAGTAATTTAGAAAAAATTGATGTATGAAGTACATCAAACTCAACAAAATATAAAAAAAAAAAAGTATAAGGATATTATTTTCTTTTCCCTTTTAGATAATCCATATCTTTAAATGACATCCTACATATTTTCCCATAATATCACAAAAAAATGACTACATATATAACTTGTCAGCTGTCTGATTTTTATAAATCTTGATGACATCTTTTATGAATATTTTAATTCTGATTAGAAAATATTAAAGAAGAAGGTTCTAGAACTTGGGCAATGGAATATTAACGGGGAAACTGATCTTATGTGGTTGACAGTTGCTAACTGTATCCGTAAGGTGGCAAAGGATGTGTTGGGAGAATCCAAAGGAATGATTCCAAATAATAAAGATACTTGGTGGTGGAAAGATGATGTACAAGAAAAAATTAAGGAGAAGAAGATTTGTTATAGAGATTGGTTTAAAAACAAAAATAATATAAGTGGGAGAAATATAAAGTGGCTCGACGAGAGTCTAAGAAAGCAGTAGGCATTGCAAAAAATATGGCTCTTGAGGATTTATATAAGAAGCTAGACACTAAAGAAGGAGAAAGACAATTATATAGGATTGCCAAGGCAAGAGATAGAAAAACTAAAGATTTAATTGAAGTAAAATGTATTAAAGATGAAAATCAAAGAGTACTTTTTATGGAAGAAGATATCAAAAATAGATGGATGAGTTACTTTCAACAGCTTTTCAATGAAGATTGTGAAAATTCAATTGATTTTACAGAATTCAGCACTCTAAAAGAAAATAAAAATTACTCTTACATCCGACGTATTAGTAAAGCTGAAGTCTGGAAAGCTTTAAAGAAGATGAAGCATAAAAAAGCTGTAGGACCAGATAACATCCCGATTGATGTTTGGCAGTGCTTAGGAGATGAAGGAGTTTCTTGGCTCACTAGATTGTTTAATA
>JAEMOT010000203.1:24363-56942 GCA_019297695.1 Apostasia ramifera
TTTAATCCCCTCCCCCCCCCCCCCCCCCACTCATTTATTGCACATGTTATAATGTGGCATCAACACATCATCCGCCTGCCCACCCCTCTCCTCTCTCTCGAAAAATTATTCCATCAAAACAACGCACATTATCAAGAAGTCAGTGGGCGCATGGCATGTTAAAGAAAGGTGGATCCCACATGGTAATGTAGCACGTAGTCATTAGTTTCCTGGTAGCACAATCACGCTATATTAAAACAATAATTTTTTGAATATGTTCATATATATATATATATTTAGATCATTTGCAGAAGTACTAGGAGCTGGTAATGTAGCTCCTAATTGAGCTTCACATCAACCATATTATTGATGAGTTAGCTAATGAGCTTGAGTATATGGCACAAACGTTTTTAAATAATTCATTAATCATTAGATTGAATTTTCATTAAAAAATTTAAAATTTAAGATTTTTTATTAATCTTGGCGAACGAATATGATTAAATTCTTATTGATTTGATCATTGAGCAGCACGCTAAAAACTCGATTGGTTCATTTGCAATCCCTCACTCTCTCTCTTCCCTCTCTTCAAAAATATTGAATGGAACTCCCATATATATTACAACTGGAAGTGAAATAAAAAGGGAAAAAGAAAAGAAAATATAACACGAGTTTATGTGTATTGAGTGATCATATTCTGAATATTGAGTTGCAGCAAAGGCTTCCAAAGTTACTGCTAACTTATTATCTTAAAATAATTAACTATATATACAACTATATAACTATATATATAATTATTCACGATTTATTATTAGTATTTTGAGTTTTAAATATTTTGAAATTATAATTTTATCAATAGATCTGTAATTTTAAAAGAAAATTAAATAATTAATTTGTTGAGCAAGATGATGAACGTTGTAATTAAGTACAGAATTAAACTTCAAGCTCGATCGAATGTCTCTCTTCAACCTGGGATGGGTTGGGTTGGGTCGGCTTCATACCTTTTATGAACCCAACTCGAGTTAAATCGTTTAATCCACTATGCATGGAACCAGAACCAGCCCATGCACTCATAAACCTGACTCTATTGAGTCCAGCGCGGGTCGGGATCAGTTTGCAATTCACAACTCTCGGTGTGCTCCAATTTCTATTTAATGTACTTTTCTTAACCCTCTTCTGTATGGAGTAATTTAATAATAGGTATTAGAGTTTTTTTTATGGTAGGGTATTAGTGCTAAATTTAATAATTAAAATGCCAAGTAACTCTCATATTATAATAAAAAAATATAATAATTACACTAGCGAATAGCATATCTAAAAATATGTAAATGAATGAATTACTCCTAAAATGAAATTATATATAACATATATAAGAGCTTTCATATAGTTTATTAAATTATATTTGTCAATGAGCTAATTAAGTTCAATTCGATTTGGTTCACCTAAATAAATTTATTAGACTCAAGAACCGATCCAAAATATCGATTCTAAATATATTAGGATGCAAAACTGATCAGATTGAATCATTTTAAGCCTAACTCAAACCCATCGATTTGGGCCCAGTTCGGGTTGGTTCACAGTTCCTTGATATTTTGCACACTCTTAAATATTCTTGGAACATCCTCAGTTCCCCACTATGAGAAGTTATTGCATTCGGCTAAATTAATGAATATTTAGCCAGTCAATAAGGGGTTGCTATATTAGTATTGAGTGAAAAGACCACTATTGAGAGTCAATAAGGGCCTTCCATATTAGTGTTGAGTGGAGCCCACTAGTAACATGAAGCTCTATTATTGACCGAACTGGCTAAATCTAATAAATTATCCTCCATATATATGATGCTTTCCAATGGAATTAAATTAAATTTAATTAGAAGAATTAAGAACACACGCATATATAGATATATCTAATTTGTATATCTTGACAATATTGGGCAGTTCTGACCTCTATTGCTAGTATTTTTCTTAGATAATAATGTAATTAGGATAAATTGCATCCATACAAATTAGTCTTAATTTTTTAAAAATCTTAATTTAAATCTTTGAATGTAGCTACAAAAGGATTGCATTTTTTATCCCAATTAGATATAATTAATTATTTTTTTTACTATTATGCTATAAGATTATTCTCATTTATTAATTTTTTAATTCTTTAGAATATAATTAGAAATATTAATATTAATATTATTTAAAATTTTTAGTGTAAGAGGATAAGAGAAATTAAATTTCAAATTTTATTAAATTTTTAGAGAATAATAATGATAGAGCAGTGTAATAGTCTTTTAAAATATATAAATAGTTCAAACCGGTAAAAATAATCAAATTTTATATTTTTTTATCGACACAAGCCAGTAAAAATGGTAAGATTGTAAAAAAGAAACTAAAAAGTTTATTGCATTTTTATAATCATAGATACTTAAATTAAGATCTTAAAAAGATTAGGACCAATTTGTAATACTTTCAAACTACCAGAGCCTGGATGCAATTTACCCATGTAATTGATTTTCAAGCGGTAATTAACAAATTAAAAAATTTATTATTTATTCTCTAGATAACAATACAAAATTTATTATTTATACATCATTTTGTTCATAAAATTTAAACTGATCTAATTACATATCTTTAAATAATAATATAATATTTAAAATTTTGTATTATATGTAAATATCTCTATAAAATTTTATAAATGAGATTATATATATAGGGCAATGATCTGATCAAAATTTTTCAAATTAGTATTAATAGAAAATGTTACATTTATTAGAAGTAATTTTGTATATTGATCATTAATTTCAAGTAAGAATATTATGAAGCATAAGTAATATTATTTTGAGAGAAAAGAAATTAAGTGGAGATAATTAGGTGAGTTCTCCATCTACAATAAATTAATGTGAACTGAAAAGACTAATTTCCAAATGAGTTAGATGATCAGCGCAGGTGGTCATTAATGGAGCCATGACATCTATTGCCATAATAATGTGAGCAAGAATAAAGTTGCAACCTTGGTTTTTATATATTCGTGGATATACTCATTAATTTCTCATTTTATTTTTTCTCATATACTTGTTCGTCTATCTCACTATCTTTATTTCTATAGCACTTATTTTATTTATGTGTTTAAGCTTTATAGGCTAGTATTCAATATCATGTAACTTCGCTAACTTTATCACCGTTCTATAAAATTTACTATTAAGTTTAAGTAGAATTTTTCTATCATACAATAAGTTATATGTATTTCACTAACTTATCTGCTTGAAGTTTGCTAATAATATCGCCATCTATTTTGTCGTTATTCTGTATAATTAATCTAAGATATTTAAATCACTTATTCTTTCTAATAAAATTATTAGATACTTTTTTTAAGAAAAACTATAAAGCTCGGTATAAAAAGCTTATTAATAAGCATACTTTTTTATAGATATTAATAGGCATATTTGAGTGAAGAAAATATCAAAGTAGATGACATCAATGAAAGTTTTCTTCCTACTCTAATTTTAATGTTAAAGCAAATAATACTTTAATATTTGAGTCATAAGTCATTATGGGTGTGTTTGTTTGTAAGGTTAAATTTAAGAAGGTTAAAATTAAATTTAGATAGAGATATTTTTTTATTGAAAGTTGTGAATGATGTGAAATAAAGTTAGTTATTATATTGGGATATGTGAGGGATGTGATATAAAAGTAGTTATTATGTTGGAATATGTGAGGGATGTGATATAAGTTAGTTATTATTTTAGTAATATGTGTAGGATGTGAAATAAATTTAATTTTTAATATTAAATTTTATGTGTGATGTGATATGCCTGGTTAAAATTAAACCAGGTTAATTTTAAACTCCTAGGCAAACAGGGCCTATATGATATTATTAAGCTGTCACAATACAATGTGATTTTTAGATAAATAAGATGGAAACTATCATGCATATAACACTCAAGAATGGCAAATACAGAAGTTTCTTCTATGCAGAGAGACACAAAAATGAAAGTGAAAATGAAGAATATTTTTGAGCTATGTTAATAATAAAGTAATTTAACAATTAGATATATATTTTTTAGGGAAAAATGATGAAGCTTAATTAATATATGAACTTTTATACATAAATAAGACTCCAGTTAAGAGGAGAGTGAATGTATGAATAAAACTTTTGTATTCATCTGAAGTAAAATAATTTATTACCAATCTTCTATAAAATAAAAATGTAAGATTTTTTCAATTGTTTATAACTTTTACACATTAAGATATTATTTTATAAATTACGATGTTTATTTATTTTTTATTTTTTCTATTTTAATTATATTTGCCTTAATTTGAATTGCCATATTTGTGAGACAATTTCTCCAACATAAAATTAGAAAAAAATATTGACAAATCTTCTCATCAACATCTATAGAATAATTCATATATATCAATCTTTTCATCAATTTCTAGAATAATTTATATATATCTTTAATTTATTCAACATCATATATATAATATTTTTGCTGTGGCGCTGCTGGCTGCTGCAGTTTTAAGCTGGCAGCCGACAGCCCATCCTATCTGATTTTTTAAATTTTTATATATTTATATTTAGGTTCATAAATATTTATTTTAGGTCTAAATTTTTTTATATTGGATCCACATTAACTAAAAATTTTAAATTCTAAATTAAATTCTTGATGTCACAATTCTCATCACTTTTAGAAATTTTGTTCCCGAAATTTACATAAATAATTTCACGAATTTTATTATATGTTCGAACTAATTTATAAGAAGGTAGAAAAGTTAAGACCAAAATATAATTATTGCTATTTTTGTGATTTTTAAATTCAGCCGCTGTTTTTTTTTTTTTTTTTTTAAATTATAATTTAGTCTCATAATTTTTATATCTTTATAAATAAATCTAAAAATATTTCTTCTAAGTCTAAATTTATTCATTTGAGGTCCAAATTAACTCGAAATTTTAAATCCCAAATTAAATTCTGGATATCACAATTCTCCTCAACTTACATAAATAATTTCACAAATTTTGTTATATATTCAAACTGATTATAAGGAGATGAAAAAGTTAAGACTAAAATGTAATTGTTGCTATTTTTATGAGTTTTTAAATTCAGCTGTCCGTCCCATGTTAATTTTTATTTCACACTTTTAATTTTTTATGTCACACTTTTAAGAAAAATTATGATTTAGTCTCTTAATTTTTATGTTTATTTTAAGTTAAAATTCTTTTATTGCGAGTCCAAATCAACTTAAAATTTTAAATCTCAAATATTTTTTTTTTAAAATTACACGCTACACACCTAAAAATTATATTTCATACACTTTTCTTATATCTCATACACTTTTTCTAAAATTTCAGTGTAATTTTTTGAAAAATGAGTGTGATACACGTAATTATAGTATTATAGAGAGTTATGTACGTAATTATTTATATAATTAATTATAATATTGGACATTATAATTAATTTCTATGCACCACTCCCATGGCAGGCAGCAAATACTATGGACGCTGCTTCCACTTCCACCGAGTAGAAGCTAAATATTTGGCACAGGAGAACGCTTTGAATTATCGATTAGAAGAAGACCACCAAATTAGAAATCAAATACTAAATGGGGAGGAGGATTGCGAGCTTCATTGTATATTCCTTTGAATTATCGATGCATGCATGCAGGTAAAGCCTGCTGGCTGTTGGACAGATATTTATAGCTGGAATTAATCGAAACAAATTAAAATTGGATTATATATATATGAGGAATGTTATTAATGAGGAATATTTTTCTTTATTTTGTTATATACATTGAATTTTATATAATATTTATGCAATTAGTAATTATTAATTAATGTCCATTTAGAGTAGACAGAAATGTAAATTGAGTTATGGCATCATTACAAGATTTGACTAAAAAATAACACATAAATGTGTAGTAATTAATCATTAAATATTTCTTTTTTTTATTTGGTAATTTTATGTTTCAAAATAAATGGCAGGAATCAGTGTACAAATTAATGAATGATATATATACTAGTTTATTGACAGGAGTTATTTTGAAGAGAATTATATATTATCATCGAGGACAATTTATGTAAATTAATTAAAAACTTTTTGCCAAAATAGCAAATATTTATTTGATTTATTTAATGCTTTAATACTACTAATTAAATATGTAATTAGATTATGTCCGTTAACTATATATAAATATTATTTGATTATTGGCTCATAATTATTTGGCAATATGTATACGCATATAGGTGTATAATCTCTGTTCACCATATATCTTGAAGCAATGGATATTAATACAATGAAAAATCCTAAGTAAATAAATACAAAAATAATATTTATTATAATGATCATATTAAAATTACTGTAACATGTCACAATGCCCGATTAATAGAAATCATAAAAAAAGCCTAGCTTGATCACAATGCCCAATTCAATCATGTACTAGTGGCTCAACTGATCCGACTGTATCACATGACTACATGAGTAGTATTAATTTAAACCTCTTTCAGCTCGCAACCAATTTAATCATGAACTAGTGGCACAACGGATTCGGCCGTGTCACATGACCACATGAGTAGTATTAATTTAAACCTCTTTCAGCTCGCTTAACTAATTGGGCTAAATTAACTAAACAACTGGTGAACTGATAAGGATCGATGAAGTAATATTTTAGAAAATCTGATTGAAGTATTACATCTTTTATGATCATGAAGTGAAAAATTTTATCCAATTGCTGTAAACAATACATATATTGTAATTAAAGACACAGGCAGTTATTATTATTATTATTATTATTATTATTATTATTATATATATATATATGAGATATATGTCTTAGAACTAACTTTATTATATTTTATTATTAATATTTATTATCATTGTAACTTTAGAGTAGATTGAAACGTAAATTGAGTATTGATATTACAGATTTATGTTAAAGAATTTGATGAAAAGATACCTCATAAAATAGTAGTAATTATATATATATATATATATATATATATATATATATATACAAAATAATAAATAGAGTTTTTTGTCTTAGAATTATATGTTAGCATCAACGACAGTTAATATAATTAAGAATTTTTTGCTTAAATTAATAGCAAATATTTATTTGATCTATTTAATGCTAAGTAAATGAGTAATTTGATCATGATCCGCTATCTATGTATATATTTTATATAATTGTTGGCACATAATTATTTGGCAGGTATACGCATATAACGGCGCCTGCTATATTCTCTTTAAATAATTTAATTTATAAAATTTAGTTTTCTCAAAGCGATGAATTTTCTTAACAAATTGAATATCATGATGGCAGTCTTTTCTGTTATTTTCTCAAATTTTCTCATTATTTTTTATTTAATGCAGTGTTCTCTTTAAATTATTTAATTTATAGAATTTAAATTTTTAAAAGCCAAATTTGAAATTTCGATCCAAATTATATAAGTTCAGCAAAAAATGATATAGGATGGCTGCCCGATGCGTCCCAACTGCCATGGATGTGCACGGTGCATAGAAATTTATTATATTGTTCATACAATATTTGATATATAATATATATATATATATGTAATGTTCATATTTTTTCACAAATATGCACAGCTATGTCGTTGGCGCACCATATTATAATTAATCTGATTATATGAAAAGCCTTAATTATAAGACTACAATCCACCAGTGAAATTGACCCCGATTGACGGAAGCCATGCGTTGCCATTAATAAACTGAAAGACAGTGAAGATAGCCGCCAGTATTGCATCGGTTATAACATGGTAGCCGGGCCACTTCACTCATCCGGCAAGTGCTAAACCTGGACCAAAGTTTTGATATTCGGCATAGTAAAGTGTAGATAAACCGAAATTCTCATTCCGGCGAGATCTATTGACGAGATCTGAAGAGAGGAGGCAGAGTAGGGGATTAATTGTTGTTGAACTATTATTATATATAACGGCGAATTTACATTTTTTGATACTATAACCTTAATTATTATACTTTAATTCTGTCTAATTAATATAAATACTAAATTGGTGGTTCTCCTAGCCCGATTGAAAAGGGTTTGAGCGAACACCAGCATAACAATTTTTAAATAAAATAAACAAAATTATACCCTCGATCCCCTCCCTTGAGGGAAAGAAAATGAGAGAGAGAGAAATGAGAGGGTATAAATGAAATTTTAAAAAATTTAATAATAAAAAAATCATAAAAGGCTTTGATGATAAAATTTTAATAATCAAGAACCCAAATATTAAAATTTTTAAATAATAAATATAAGTATTATTATACCTTAAACTTAGAAATTAATATATAATTTACTTTAAAAATTAATTATATTTTAATAAAAAAACTAATGCTATATTTTTACCTCTTTAAGCAATTCTTAATATTAAAATTAATATATTTCTCATTATATATACCCAAATATTAGCACTTGATTTTCTTTGAATATAAAAAAATATGATTCTTTTGTTCTCTTTCATCTAAAAATAACTTTCAATTAAATATGTTCTAAACACAAAAACAAGTATAAAAAAATAAAATTTATGACAAGTACTGTCTACAAAAATAGCTTCAAGGCCCACTTTTTTTTTTTTTTTGTGATAGTGCTCATGGCTCACTTTTCTAATTGTGATAAGTAGTGTGTAAGTTATATGTCATTCGAAATTAATTACTGCTATATATGGAGGCTGAATTTTCAAACTACTAAAATTATTCATTCAAATTTTGACAAGTGATATCATTAAAAATAACCTCATCTCAATTATGATAAGTGGTGTATAAGTAATTGTATGTCATCCTAGTTATACTTACTATATTTACTATGTGATATTTTAATCGATACTAATTTGACAACACGAAAATTTAAGGTCGAGATAATGAAAATTGAGTGTCGGATTAACTAATTTTTCCTGCTCATTATAAGAAGTAAGATTCTTTATAATTAAATGACACAAAATATACTTTACTAATTATTTATTAAAATTTAAAATAAATCATGTTTTATAAAAAAATGCACCCAGAATGTTCATGCTATTTATCTATCCACCTATCTAACTATTTACATGCTATATTGAAATTAGTGCCATGGGTAGATTTTTTGAACTCCTTAAAATATAAATATTCTTATTCTAATAAAAATAAATTAGGCAATTGATGGTAAAAAATTAAATATATAAGTAATTAAATAACATTTTATTATCATGCTTCAAATTTTTGAACTTTCAAAAATACTCTATCTTAATTAAATAAGTGACATCATTAAAAGAATAGTTTGAATGCCATTCTTGTTACATGCCAATATGTAAAAATGAGAATAATATTTTATTATTTTATAGAAATATTTATTCTTTCACTTAAAATTAAAGTTTTACTTCTTATTCTTATATCTCTCAATATTATTAAAAGTACAAAAAAATTTATTTATTATATACATGTAAAATTAAATTATAAATTGGATGTAAAAAATTTAGTATATGGCCAATGATAATAATGATAAATAAGTAATGATATGATTAGAATATGAAACAATTATAATCATTATTATACTAATAGAAATAACAATAATAAAATAGCAAATATTAAATTGGTCCATAGTTTTAAAAAATATTATTTGAATCTCTATAGTAATATCAAATAAGTACATCCTTGTAAACTACAATCAATTATTTTTATTTTTAAAAAATACAATAAAATAGAAATAAAATGATCATTTTATCCTATTTTTTTTTTCATTTTTATCCTCTATTAAGGTTATTTTAATAATTTAAAAGAAAATAAATTAAGAACTCTTTTTTTAGTCATAATTCAAGTTCAAGCTGAGCTAAGGTTACCTAAAGATTAGATTTAAGAAAAAATCTACTGGCACAAATTTAACTTATAGCTCAAATATAAATAATTTAAGAAAGTTTAAATCAAATTTTTTCAAGCTTGAGATAGCTCATGCTTACTATTTTGAGCCACTTTATTTTCTTTTTTTATTAAAATTTTAATTTAATTTGGGAATATCTACCTTTCACTTTTATAAGCCTAATACTAAATAACACTAAAGTTTAAAAAAAAATTGTAAAAGAAAAAAAAATTTAAATATATATGTTTTAACAAGGTATATACTATAATAATTATTTAAAATTAATATAAATGACAGTTAAGTAAATAGTAAAATTGATTCCACTTAGTATCTCGTGAATTAATAATTATTAATTCTTTACTAACTACTTCAATTCATTAGAAGTCACACAACATGAGTGAGTGAGAATTGTAGCCATATAAAATAAATCATAAAATTTCTTAGTTTTGTTAAATTTTTAAATGGGTTCATAATCTTAATTTTAACCATTTTATACATAGGTTTTTGTTAATTATTTTTATTAAATGTCTATTAACATATGACTTGGCGTGAGAGTTTAGCACAATGATCAAAAATTGCTTAAAAGTTTTTTAATTTTAGATTAAATTGAAATTTTCTAGCTAAGTTAGGAGCCAATTCTCTAGGTATAGAAATTTTTTGAGACAAGGTTGAGCTGGTACTGGAATGAATCGAGCTTGGTTAGGAGTTTGGTTTAATGAAATATTAGTTTGGTGTTTTCTTGGGAGGTTGGAGGTTTAAATTCTCTTTGCTTTATCACTTTATTAAAATATATTTTAAAAAAATTTCTTTCTAGTTTCTACAAATTTTTTTTTCAAAATTTAGTATCATATAAATAGGCTTAAAAAAATGAAAGGGAATATTCTCAAATTAAATTAAAATTTTAATAAAAAAAAGAGAATAAAGAAGCTCGAATAATAAGTATGAGTTGCCTGAAACTTAAAAAAAATCTGCTCCAACTTCCTTGAATCATTCTATTTGAGCTATAAGCTAAATTTGAGGCAGTAGATCTTTTCTTTAATCCAAGCTTGAGGCAACCTTGGCTCAGCTTGAACTAGAATTATATATCATAAGCTTTACATCTGATTAAAAAATGAGTTCTTAATTTATTTCCTTTTAAATTATTAAAACAACCATAATAGAGACTATAAGAGGAAAAAAGAATGAAATGATCATTTTATTCATATTTGATTATATTTTTTAAAAATAAAAATGAATGATCGTAGTTTTTAAGGATGTACACATTTAATATTGCCATAGAAATTCAAACAATATTTTTGAAAAACAATAAACCTATTTGATATTTACAATTTTATTATTATTATTGCTACTATTATAATAACAATTATAATTGTGTTATATTCTAATAATATTATTACTTATTTATCATTATTATTACCCGCCATATACTAAATTCTCTTTGTCCAACTTTTAATTTAGTCTGCAAATAAATTAAATTAAGGGGGTAGGACAGTTTATATCTATTGACAAATCAATTACACCATCCAATAATATTAACGTGCAGCTTTCTGTTCTTCAATATTGAGATATTTTCATCAAAAAAATTTATGAGATGCTTACATGCACAACTATTACTATTTTATAAAAGAATATTTATTATTATTTTTATTAATATTACTTACATTATTATTATTATTATTGTTGTTGTTATTGTTATTGTTATTGTTATTATTTTTATTATTATCATCTTACGGGTCAATGAGGATAGTTAGAATATTAAATGAGTTTATGAAATTCAAAGAGTATTATATGTCTAAATCCCTTAGATCTATCAAAATTTTCAAATGACTCCCTAATCTTTTCTTTAACGCGTCACAGAATTTTCATTAAGTATCTATTTACCAAATGACTAAAATATAAGTTCTTAATGACTGAAATTTGAAAAAGTATAAGATAAAATGATCATTTTTGTAATATTTGATGATATTTTAGGATGTGGGCTTATTTGATTCAAAAATCTATATGATATTTTTTAAAAATTATGAACGTATTTGATATTTAAGAGATTTACATGCATATCTCTCAAATTTTCTTTAATAATATATTAAATTTCTTATTATTTTATTTTAAACTTAATCTAATGTATCTTTCAAAAATAATATATTTAGACTTTTTATAAAATTTTTAAAAAATATTTTTTTACTAATTATGATTGTTTAGATGCATATTATTAATGACACACACATATATATATTTAAATATATTTATCAATATATTTATGCTACTAATTTTTTATTTTTAGAAGATTTGAGAGAGTTAATTTGTAAAATTAAAGAATATAAAAATTAATATGTAATTGAAGAAGAATTAAAGGATATATATATATAAATACCCCAAAACTAATCTATTTGCGAGGGACATTGATAGATTGCACAATAAAGAGAATTAAATAATCACTATAAAAAAGTTAATTATTAGACTTTTAAGCTAATTAAGATCTTCATTAAAAAAAAACTTAGGCAATATAGAGGGTAGAAATAAATTACAGTAAGAATTTGTAATTAGATATATATGACTATTAATTGTAAGACAATAGTTTTGATCCTAGTATTTTTTAGAATACAAAATTACATAAAAGTTAAAATAATTTTTCTATTTATTGAAGAAAAGCTAATTATTAGCTTTTAATAGCGTATAAATTATTTCTTGAGCGAAAATTTGTGTAAAAATGTTTTTTTTAAAGTAAATTTTTCTAATAAACAACTTGTTTTAGGGCTTTAATTGTAGATGAACTTTAGAGTAAATAAACATATTCAAGTATAATAATTTATTAAATTTAATATCACTTTATGATTAAAACTAAGCATTGTTGTGTATACATGTCAATAGTTATATAATTTATTTGTTCTTTTCTAAATTATTTTTTTTGTAAGATTTCTAAATTCATTTTTCACTTGTAATTCACTTCCACCAAAAATAAAATTACTGCAACATACAATAAAAAAAAGGGATAATTACCTACATGTCATACAATTTAGGAGGCATTTGGTTCAATATTATCTTGGTGTAATATTATATAATCTAGATGTCATGACATCTAGATGTCATCTTTTGACTAATAATTTTATAATCTAATAGAAAATTCTTTATAAATGTCATTAAACCAAACAATTGCTTTCTCTAAATAATATAACATAACATCAAGATAACATTGAACCAAACGCCCCCTTAGTTTTATTTATGTCTTACCCATTCATTCTTAGTTAATTACTCTATGCACACTCAAAACATTATAAAATCTTACTTACAAATATTTTAACTTATTTTTATTATAATCAGTAATCATAATTTTTCAATAACCTAACAATAGTTAGATTACAAAAAATCTGAGCCGTTCTTCATATTATTTTAAGGATATTTAAATATATTTTGAGTGAAAATCCTAAAACCTTAATGTTTAGGTGGCGGCAAAGGAAGGAGGCATCCGCGACGTGAATTAACTTTAGGACAAATCATCGCTTTAGTGTGGTATTGAGGAAGAGAAAAATATATATCATTAAGGATAAAAATAAAATTTTAATGATTTACTAACGGAATATTTTTTTTCAAATAGATTTTGATTTAGTTTTAACTCAAGTGTGTGTATATAAGATTTTATAATATTTTGAGTGTGCATAGCGTAATTAACTAAGAATAAATGAGTAAAGCATAAATAAAACTAAATGGTGTGACATGTAGGTAATTATCCCTTAAAACAATTACTATATGTAGTGAATTATCAAACAGTCGATCAGAAAGCTAACGCAAAGTACCACGATAAGTTATTAATTAGTAATTAATACTCTATCATAAGCTTAATTATACTAACTATAGAAAACAATACCTTTTAATAATTAATACTTTTTCAACTTAACTATACATTAGAAAACACATTACAATTGCAACTAAGTACACAAGGTTGCAGTGTCATGAGTATCCCAAGCATCGATGACTTTCCTATTGCTGGGGATGATAGTGGCATTCATGTCGTCTTTGATGATCATCAAATTCCACTTTTTATAGTTGATCTCCACGTTTTCGATATAAAGACCTTGTTTGATATAAATGACATATCAGTCGAGGCACTCCAATGGAGTCGCTTACAACTTATAATTTAGTTTGCAAATATATTAGAATAGGGGTAAGACTACTTATATTTATAGGCTATTAAAAACTAATTATTATCACAGCTTTTTCTCAATAAATTTTTTTATTCTTTTAACAATATTGAGAGATTTGAGAATAAGAGGCAAAGTATTATTTTCATTATGCAGGTTGTTTAATTAAGATATAGTATTTTTCAAAGTTCAAAACTTTGATGTATGCTAATAAAATATTATTTAAATGCTTATATGTTTAATTTGTTATCATTATTTGCCTAATTTATTAGAATAAGATTATTTTAAGGAGTTTAAATAATCTGCATATTGCACTAATTTCAATATAGCATATAAATGGTTAGATTGGTAGATAGATAAATAATATGTAACATCCCGTGTGTATTTTTTTTATAAAATATGATTTTATTTAAAATTTGAATGAAATAATTATAAATAATTAGTGAAGCACATTGTGTTTCATTTAAGTATAAAAAATAAGCCATTTAATTATAAAAAATCTTATTTTTATAATGAGCAGGCAAAGTTAGTTAATCCGACACTCAATTTTCATTGTCCAAACATTAATTATTCGTATTATCGAGTTAGTGTCGATTAAAATGTCACATAATAAATATAGTAAATATAGCTAAGATGACATATAATTACACATACACCACTTGTCTTAATTGAGATAAGGTTATTTTTGATGGAATCACTTGTCAAAATTTGTGCGATTAGTTTTGAAAGTTTGAAAATTCAACCTTCATATATAGTAGTAATTAATTAAGAATGATATATAACTTATACACTATTTATCACAATTGGAAAAGGGGGCCATGAGGCTATTTTGCAGACATCACATGTCATAAATTTTTTTTTTTCGCACTTATTTTTGTGTTTAGAACTTATTTAGTTGGCAGTTATTTTTAGATAAAAGAGAGCAAGAGAATCATGTCTTTATATATTCAAAAAGAATCATGTGCTAGTATTTGTACATATATAATGAGAAATATATTTATTTTAATATTGAGAATTTAAAATATATAACATTAGAATTTCAGATCTGAGTTTCAAGTTTAGCTTTTAGAAATCTAAATTCTGCAAATTAAATAATTTAAAGAGAACAGCAAGCTGCATTAAATCAAAAGTAATGAGAAAAATTAAGAAAATAACATAAAAGACTGTCATCATGATATTCAATTTGTTAAGAAAATTCATAGTTTGAGAAAACTAAATTTTATAAATTAAATTATTTAAAGAGAATATATTTATATATGGTGAGCAGATCATGATCAAATTACACATTTAATTAGCATTAAATAAATATTAATAAATATTTGCTATTAATTTAAGCAAAAAAATTAATTTTCATTGATATTAATATATAATTCTACGTCAAAAAAAACTCCTAACAATTAATTATTATATATGTTATTTATTATTTTGTACATATATAATTATTACTATTTTATGAGGTATCTTTTCATCAAATTCTTTAATGTTGATCTGTAACGTCAATACTCAATTTACGTTTCAGTCTACTCTAAAATTATAATAATAATAAATATTAATAATAAAATATAATAAATTTAATTGTAAGACATATAGCTTTTACATATATATATATATATAATAATAATAATAATTACCTGTGTCTCTAATAATATTATATATAATGTTTAGAGCAATTAGATAAAATCTTTTCCTTCATGATCAAAAGAAAAAGTTGGTTACATAACACTTCAACCAGATTATTTTAAACATTACTTCATCCTTGTTAGGTCACCAGTTCTTTCGTTAATTCAGTTTCGATCAGTTAGGCCAGCTAAAAGAGGCTTAAATTAATAATACGCATGTGGTCATGTGACACAATCGGATCTGTTGAGCGACTAGTTTATGATTGAATTGGCTAAACCGCGGGCTAATTTGATCAAGCTAGCCAACATAAAATAACTTTTTTATGATTTTCTATTAAATGGGCATTGTGACATGTTACAGTACTTTTAATATGATCATTATATTAAATATTATTTTTGTATTTATTTATTTAGGATTTTTTCATCGTATTAATATCCATTGTGTCAATGTAATGCAGCTATGTGTGTATACCTGCCGAATAAAAAAAAAAATATATTTATATATAGTTAGCGGATCATAATCAAATTACGCATTTAATTAGTAATATTAAAGCATTAAATAAATCAAATAAATATTTGCTATATTTTTGGCAAAAATTTATTAATTACATTAAATGCCCTCGATGATAATATATAATTCTCCTCAAAAAAACTCCTGTCAATTAATTAGTATATATATTATTCATTAATTTGTACATTAATTGCTATCATTTATTTTAAAACATATAATTAAAAATTCAAAAGAAAAATATATAACGATTAATTACTACTCATTTATGTAGTAGTTTTAGTCTAATCTTGTAATGAAATGCCATAACTCAATTTACGTACGTTTCGGTTTACTTTAAATAAACATTAATTAGTAATTACTAATTGCACATATATTATATAAAATTCAGTGTATATACATAGTAAGATAAAGAAAATTATTCCTAGCTCATATAAAATTAATAACTTTCCAATTAAGTTTATTTAATTTTTTTGCTTAATTAGAGAATATATATAAATATAAAATCTAATTTTAATTTGTTTCGATTAATTCCAGCTATAAATATGCGTTTAACAGCCCAGCAGGCTCTACCTGCATGCATGCATGCATGCATCGATAATTATAATTCAAAGGAAATCAATTGTTTGAAGGCACAGAAAAATATTATAATGAAGCTCACTATCCAAAAAGTTTTATCTTATTGGGTATATGGAGATCCCATATAGCTCTCCAAAAAGGTTAGCGAAGATGCCTTTTCGATAGTTTTCTTGTATTTTCAACCGATATTAATCATCCTATTGTCAATTAAGTCACAAATAATTTATAGCCGCTCTTGACAAAGTATTTCCTACTAGAGTTATAAGCTCAAATTGTAGTGTCAATATTGGTATTAATGTCTCTACGGAGAATTTGAATAATTTCCTTGATATCAGCTTTAGAAAATTTTGCTCGATGACATATTGTTACAAACTTTTTCATCTTCATGTTGGTAATTGACTGGGGTGATAATTTGATAAGACAATTTCCTTGAGATCCATTTATCTTTTCAATTACTCATAGACTTCTCAATCTCAATTCTCTAAATGATTCTTTTTCTTATGATATCTTTTTCTTATTATGCCACATAGAAATTTTCATATATCAAATGTTGCATGGACATTATTGTTAACACGTGGTTCCTGTGCTGCATCCTGACCGTACACGTGGCGCCTGATTGGCCTCCACTTCTTTGACTTATTTGCTGACTCATCTGTCTGATTTTGCAGGACCTTTCACCAAGTCAACTCTCGGACACAAGGGTTCAACCCAACCTCGTGCCCGATAAGCCAGGATCATCCCTGGTAACATCGGGTACGAGGTTATAGAGCAATGCCAGTCACAATCAGCTCCACCTAACCGCATTGTTTCCCGTACAAGGGACCTTTTTTCCAGACCCGCAAATCAAGGATCCGCATGCTCCAGCCATCACGGGTCCCCAGAAGGAGTACAAATATTAAAAGATATCACTCCTTTTACGGCTCCAGACCTCTCTGATGGCCGACAAGCGGCGCGAACCCAGAGCTTGTCTACCGCCTTTTCTCTGGAAAATCAGGGTGAAGCCACGCACTCCACTAGCTATAAATACCGCTGAACAGTTCCCCACAGGAAAAGGAGGAAGGGGGGCGTCAAGAAATAAGAGAAGATCTCTTCACTCTCATTGTAACAGAGCCCCAACTGCGGAGCTCTCTTCTTTTCTTCTTTCTTCTTCCCAAAGAAAACACTGTACAAGCCTTCAAGGCTACCTTTCTTCATTAGTGAAGCTCCTTCGCTGATCGTCCAGTGGACGTAGGGATTATCTCCCTGAACCACCTTAAACCTCTGTGTGTTTCTCTGAATGCTCTGAATTCACTCCCCTGCTGAGCTTCCGTTAACAGGTTTATCCCTTTGCGCGCCGCCGTCTCCCGGAACTCTCTTTCTTTTCGATGTTTCCTAGGACCCCCACATCCTACGTCAACAATTATAAAAAATTTCTATGCACAGTGCACACCCATGGCAGTTGGGACGCATCAGGCAGCCGTCGTATACCCTTTTTAGCTGAACTTATATAATTTCAAGTTTGGCTTTTAGAAATCTAAATTCTATAAATTAAACAATTTAAAGAGAACAACAAGCTGCATTAAATCAAAAATAATGAGAAAATTGAGAACATAACAGAAAAGACTAGTGCCATCATGATATTCAATTTGTTAAGAAAATTCATAGCTTTGAGAAAATTTTATAAATTAAATTATTTAAAGAGAATATATAAAGCAGGTATCGCTATATGAGTATACCTGTTAAATAACTATGTACCAGCAATCATATAATATTTATATATAGTGAGCAGATCATGATCAAATTACACATTTAATTAGCATTAAATAAATCAAATAAATATTTGCTATAAATCAAATAGTAGAGACGTCTTTTGGGATACTGCCGGATCGGTTGAGCCTGTAGTTCATGATTAAATTGGTTGAACCGGCTAATTTGATTAAGCTAGGCAACATAATTTTTTTTTTTTATGATTTTCTATTAATTGGGCATTGTGACATGTTACAGTTTTAATATGATCATTAAATTAAATATTATTTTTGTATTTATTTATTTAGGATTTGTTCATTGTATTAATATCCATTGTGTCAATCATGTAATACAGCTATATGCGTATACCTGCCAAATAACTATGTGCCAATAATCAAATAATATTTATATATAGTTAGCGGATCATGATTAAATTACACATTTAATTAGTAATATTTAAGCATTAAATAAATCAAATAAACATTTGCTATTTTGGCAAAAAATTATTAATTACATTAATTGTCCTCATGATAATATATAATTCTCCTCAAATTAAAAACTCCTGTCAATTAATTAGTATATATATCATTCATTATTTTGTACAATGATTACTATCATTTATTTTGAAACATATAATTGCTACAGCAGCGTTTTCTGCTGCGGAAGCAGCCAAATCAGTCCCCGACGACGCCACAGCAGCAGCAATAGCTGCACTCCCTGCAGTCGTTACAACGGGAAGCATTCCTGCAGTGCATCCAGCAACGGTGGCTGGTCCGACTGAGGGAAATCTTCCATTACCCTCTCGCAATACTCACTTGTTGAAGCTCTTCCTCGACAACCTACAATCAAGAGTCCAGAAAAATCCAGCTGACCCTCAGGCAATTAAATGGGTGGCGGCCTTGTACCACTCATGGATCGCAACGGTCGCGTCCACAACAAACCTTTCCCGTTGCCTAGAATTATCGCTGCACTTGTTTCTTTTAGCGAAGCCCAAGAACAACCTTCATCCAACGTGGGGAACTGGGATCCCAACAGCCTTGAAGGCTGTTGTTACCCCTCTGCATCCCATTGGGATCCCCCACCCCCACGATGGATTAAAGTGAACTTTGACGGCTCCGTTAAACAGAACAGTGCGGCAGGCGCAGGGGAGTTTTGCGAGATCACTGTGGCAACCTCCTACTAGCTACTGGCTACAAGCTCCACACTCATGCCACTACTACAGCAGAAGAATTGGGAGCACTCATCGCGATGACAGCAGCCCAAGAGTGGGCGGATACGGCGGACGGGATTTGGATAGAGGGCGACTCTGCCATCACTATTGCGGACCTTCACCGGACAGCCAGAGGACACCCTCCCGACAAGACCATGGCCCAGATTGCTGAGCTTTTTTGTGCCTTCAAGGCATATAGGATATCTCATGTTTATAGAGCCGCTAATAGAGCGGCAGACTTTGTAGCTTCCTTTTCTTGTTTCGATGACAAAGAGTGGCGTAGGGGAATGTCCCTCCCACTCGATTTTTGTGCGATCCTCAACGAGGATCAAACCTTTTGTACCTGATGTATCTTTTTACTGTTATAGTATTATAGGCTACGACCGAATTTCAAAAAAAAAAAATCTAATGTTATATTTTTTACCTCTTTAAGCAATTCTTTATATTAAAATAAATATATTTCTCATTATATATACGCAAATACTAGCTCATGAATCTCTTTGAATATAAAAAAATATAATTCTCTTGCTCTCTTTTATCTAAAAGTAATCGCCAACTAAATAATTTCTAAATATAAAAATAAGTATAAAAGAAAATATTTTTTATGACAAGTGATGTCAGCAACAATAGCCTCATGGCCCACTTTCTCTTTTGTTGATGGTACTCATGGCCCACTTTTCTAATTGTGATAAGTAGTACTGTATAAGTTGTTTGTCATTCTTAATTAATTACTACTACATATGGAGGCTTAATTTTCAAATTACTAAAACTACTCACTCAAATTTTAACAAGCAATGCTATCAAAAATAATCTCATCTCAATTGTGACAAGTGGTGTATAAGTAATTGTATGTCATCTTAGCTATATTTACTATATTTACTATATAATATTTTAATTAATACTAACTCGATAATATGAATAATTAAGGTTGGGACAATAAAAACTGAGTATCAAATTAATTAACTTTTCCTACTCATTATAAAAATAAGATTCTTTATAATTAAATGAAACAAAATATACTTCACTAATTATCTATATTTATTTCATTCAAATTTTAAATAAAATTATGTTTTATAAAAAAATGCACACCAGATATTACATACTATTTATCTATCTACCTATTTAACTATTTATATGGTGTATTGAAATTAGTGCCATAGGCAGATTTTTTGAACTCCTTAAAATATTTTTATTCTAATAAATTAGATAATTAATGGTAAAAAATTAAACATACAAGTATTTAAATAATATTTTATTATCATACGGCAAAATTTTGAACTTTTAAAAATACTTTATCTTAATTAAACAAGTGTCATCTTTGAAATAATAGGTAGAATGAATGCCACTCTTGTTGCATGCCAATATACAAAAATAGGAATAATATTTTATTATTTTATAGAAATATTTATTCCTTCAGTTAAAATTGAAGTTTTACTTCTTATTCTCATATTTCTCAATATTATTAAAGGTAAAAAAAATATTATTTATTATATATGCTAAAAATATTTTAAATGTCCAGCAAAAAAGATAAAAAATAAAAATTAAAAAAAGAAGCAGCAAAAACAATAAGTTGTTCTTTGTCACTTTTCAACAGGGAAAATAAACCTTTGAGATGAATCTTTTAGTTTTTTTAAAAATATTATTATATATGATAAAAATAATATTAATTAACTATATAAAAAAAAGTAAAAAATTAAATATAATTTATTTATTAATTTAAAATTATATATAATAAGATATAAATTTTTATATTAAAATTTAAATATTTTTATATTAAAATTTAAATATGATGAATTAAAAAAAACTTATTTTTAATTTTTATTTTTCAATCATGGAAGAATATTTTGGCCGTTATCATAACTAAACAATTTTAAGTTATGTCCGATCAATAATTCGAAAATTACAATATTAAGCTCAAAATAATAGAAATAATAAACTATTTTAATATATAATAATTACTATAATATTATCTATTAATAACTTCTTTATATTAATTATAAAAATTCACAAGATAATAATTTTCGTATTAGTTGCAGCATGAGTTTAATATACATAAGTTAGTATACATATAACAGATTTTTATAGCTTTAGAACGCAGTATGCATAGATTTGGTTTTCAATACAAATAAAGGAGGAAAAAACAAAAAACTTCCTTGAAAAAAGAAATTTGAGCATATATGTACATGTTCATCTGCCATAGATGTGGATCGATTGTACAATAAAGAGAATTAAATGATCACTGTAAAACAAAAGAGTTGATTATAAAATTTTCAAACTAAAATCTTTCATTAAAGAAAAATTTAGGCAATGCAAAGGTTAGAAATAAATCACATAAAAGTTTGTGATTACATATATAAAAATATTAACTGTGAGACAATAGTTTGGTCCCAGTATTTTTTTAAGAATATAAAATTACATAAAAGTTAAAATAATTTTTCTATTTATTGAGGAACAACTGCGATAATAATAAGCTTTTAATAGCCTATAAGTCGAAATAAATATTTCATAAATGATCTTAGCATATTCTTGAATTGTTTTTTGAGAGAAAATTTGTGTAAAAACTTATTTTTTAAAATGAATTTTTCAATAAGTAACTTGTTTTAGGGCTTTAACTGTAGATGAACTTTAGAGTAAATAAACTTATTCATGCATTATAATTTGTTAAATTAAAATCACTTTAGGCTTCGTTTATCTCCAAGTTAAAAATTAACCTAGTTTAATTTTAACCTGATATATCACATCACACATAAAATTTAGTATTAAAAATTAATTTTGTTTCACATGCTACACACATTACTAAAATAATAACTAACTTATATCACATCCCTCACATATCCCAACATTATAACTAACTTTATTTCACATTATTCACAATTTTCAATAAAAAAATATCTCTATCTATATTTAATTTTAACCTTGTTAAATTTAATTTTGCAAATAAACAGACCCAAAATTTATGGTTAAAATTAAGCATTGTTCTGCAAACATGTCAATAATTATATAATTTATTTATTCTTTTTTAAATCTTTTTTTACAAGATTTCTAAATTCATTTTTTGGTTGTAATTCACTTCCTCCAAAAAAATACCTTAATTTTAATAATTAATACTTTTTCAATTCCAAAGTATAGCAAACAATGCCTTTTAATAATTAATACTTTTTCAACTTAACTATATACTAGAAAACATATTAAAATTGCAACTAACTTAAAGTTGCAATTTTCGAAACATCGCAACATTCCTGTTGCTGGAGATGATAGTGACATCCATGCCATCTCCGGTGATCATCAAGTTCCATTTTTTATAGTTGATGTCCACGTTCTCGATATAAAGACCTTGTTTGATATAAATAACAAATATACTGGTCGAGCAACTCTACTGGAGCCGCTTCCACAGCAGTCGTTACTGTCATGTATTTGTCACTACTGTCCTTCGCTACTGTTACATTAGGTAGAATATTAGATAAAGAGCTTGTTATCAGAAAGAAGAAGAGAATCACAATCATCATATCTATCATGCTTGACAACTAGCAATGAATGAAACTTAAATAGAACCTGCTTGAAAGTTTAGAGTAAAGGAATGGAGTTTTGTATTTAAAATATACATATAAATATATATATATATATATCTATAAATATTTATAGTATCCATCTAATTTTACACATAAATCTATATATAATATAGGGCCATATAAAAGTAGAGCGGTAAGATAAATGATTAATTAGAAGTTAAAAAAATAATATTTTGCTCTATACGTAGTCATAACAATATATATATATATATATAGACACACACAGAGACATGCACATATATACAAACAGTTTTTTTATATAAACAAATTATAAAATAACAACTCATGATGACCGAATATACTAACGACAGTATTATTTACATAAATGAAAATTATTTCTAAATAGCATCTGTTCAATATTTGATAATGTTTTAAATTAGAATACATAACAAGTATGACAATACTATTAATGCAATACATTAGAACATTTTGTTTTATGAATAACATATTTTAGAATTGAGGAACAAGAAGTTACTTTTTTTTGTTATCCTCAAAAAAAAGGAAACATAGAAAGCTTCACATTGATATTGTTAGATTGTTTAATTTATTTGCCAATAAATATAAATAATCCTACACCTATATATTTAAATATATTTACAAATTAAATTATAAGTTGGACGTAAAGTATTTAGTAATTAGTATATGAACTTTGATTATTATGATGGATAAGCTTTGGTAATTTATATTAGAATATAATAAAATTATAATAATTAGTAAAATAATGACAGTAATAATAATAAAATAATAAATAATATATAGGTTAGTTTTGGAGCATTTATACACATACTCTTTAATTCTTCTTCAATTACATATTAATCTTCATATATTTTAATTTTACAACTTAACCCTCTTAAATTTTCTAAAAATGAAAAATTAGTGGCACATATATATTGATAAACATATTTAAACATATATATATATATATGTGTGTGTCACATTAATAATATGCATCTAAATAATCATAATTAATAAAAAATATTTCTCAAAAATTTTGTAAATGGTCTAAATATATTATTTTTTAAATATTCAAGAGATTAAATTGTAAAATAAAATAATAATAAATTTAATATATTATTAAAGAAAATTTAAAAAAAATGCATGTAAATCTCTCAAATATCAAATACGTTCATAATTTTTAAAAATATCATATAAAGTTTTGAATCAAATAAGTCCACATTCAAAAATGCCATCAATTATTACAAAAACGATCAATTTATCTTATACTTTTTCCTCTTTCAGCTATGAAGAACTCATATTTTAGTCATTTGATAAATAAATGCTTAATGAAAACAATTAACAAAGACTTGTGTGACACGTTAAAGATAAGATTATGGAGACATTTGAAAATTTTAATAGATATAAAGAGATTTAATTATGTGATACTCTTTAAATATCATAAACTCATTTAATATTTCTATTATCTTCTAAGAAGATAATAATAATAATAACAATAATAATATTATGAGTAATATTAATAAAAATAATAATAAATATTTTTTTATAAAATAATAGGAATTGTACATTTTATAACTTAAATTATTTAAAGAAAATATAGCAGGTACAGCTGTACGTATGCATATACTTGCCAAATAATTATGTGCCAACAATATAATAATATTTATATATAGTGAGGAGATCATGATCAAATTATACATTTAATTAGCATTAAATAGATCAAATAAATATTTGCTATTAATTTGAGCAAAAAATTCTTAATTATATAAATTGTCATTGATGCTAATATATAATTCTACGTCAAAAAAACTCCTGACAATTAATTATTATATATGTCAGTTATTATTTTGTACGTATATAATTATTACTATTTTATGAGGTATCTTTTCATCAAATTCTTTAATATTGATCTGTAATGTCAATACTCAATTTACGTTTCGGTCTACTCTAAAATTATAATAACAATAACATAATATAATAAATTTAATTCTAAAGCATATATCTAGAGCAATTGAATAGAATCTTTCCCTTCATGATCATAAGAAGAAGTTGGTTAACACTTCAACCAGATTATTTTAAACATTACTTCATCCTTATTATGTCATCAGTTCTTTGATTAATAATACGTATGTGGTCATGTGATACAACCGGATCTGTTGAGCGACTAATTCAAGATTGAATTTGTTGAACCGCGGGCTAACTTGATCAAGCTAGCCAACATAAAACAACTTTTTTATGATTTTCTATTAAATGGGCATTGTGACATGTTACAGTACTTTTAATATGATCATTATATTAAATATTATTTTTGTATTTATTTATTTAGGATTTTTTATTGTATTAATATCCATTGTGTCAATGTTAGTGGATCATGATCAAATTACGCATTTAATTACTAATATTAAAGCATTAAATAAATCAAATAAATATTTTCTATTTAATTACATTAAATGCCCTCGATGATAACATATAATTCTTCTCAAAAAAAACTCCCGTCAATTAATTTGTATATATATATATTATTCATTAATTTGTACATTAATTACTATCATTTATTTTGAAACATATAATTATAAAATCAAAAAAAAAAATATATAACGATTAATTATAACTACTCATTCATGTAGTATCTTTTAGCCAAATCTTATAATGAAATGCCATAACTCAATTTATGTTTCGATTTACTTTAAATAAACATTAATTAATAATTACTAATTGCACATATCTATCTAATTTTACACATAAATCTATATATAATATAGGGCCATATAAAAGTAGGGCAGTAAGATAAATGATTAATTAGAAGTTAAAAAAAAAATATTTTGCTTTATATGTAGCCATAATAATATATATATATATATAGACACACACAGAGACATGCACATATATACAAACAGTTTTTTTTATATAAACAAATTATAAAATAACAACTTATGATGACCGAATATACTAACGACAATATTATTTACATAAATAAAAATTATTTCTAAATAGCATCTGTTCAATATTTGATAATGTTTTAAATTAGGATACATAACAAGTATGCAATACTATAATAACTCAGATTGCTGCGGTTTGCTGCAGCTTCATGTTGCAGCTAGCTGCACGTTATTGCTGCTTGTAGTTGATTATTTCTTTTATAATTTGAGTGGTTCATCTCTTTTTGAAGCTACATATTCAAAAAATTTAAGGTATATATCTTACATATTTTAAAAATAGTATTAATTATATTAATATAAATATTTTTTTCACTGCTAAAATGACAAAAAAAAATACATTTCAAACTAATTTTTTCCTATTTTTTCATTCCAGTTTGCTTTTATTGAATACCAATATTGAAGACTACAATCATTACAATTGCTTGTGTTCAGAAGGTATTTTATTTACGTTAAACTTTATACAAATAATAAATATCCTCGTGAGGGAGCATACATATGTTTGTAAATCGTTTAAAGTAAATATTATTATATATTTTTAGATATCATGTTTGATATTAATTTAAGATTAAAAATTATCCATAAGTGGTTAAATAAGTGTTGTCATATTGCAATATTGGTTTATATAATATATAATTAATGTCTTTTTAATTTTGCTTTCATGTACAAATATAACTGTTAATGGTCGTACTATTAATGATTGCTAAAAATTGAATTATTACATATACTAATATGGTATCTCAGCACCTCTGTTTCATCAAAGGATAATTCTGTTGGTAGATTATATTGCACTAAATCGTTTCTCTTTTTGCTAAATAAAGCACACAACTAAACTATTAACAAAGTGGAATCATGTGAATTATATAGATCATAGTGCATAATTGATTCATCTTTTTAGTTAAGGAGATGCGATTGTTTGTAAAGATAATACTTTTACTATAAAGTTGAATGAAAAAATAGAACTAAATATTTTAATTATGTGAATGCATAAACCTTTAATATTTTCCCAATGTTCATTGTAAAACTGAACGGAAGAGCAAAAATATTGACAAAATTATTATTTTTCTTAGGTTTCTTATCTGCTCCATCTCACTGAAGCATTAGATCCAGAATTGTTATTTCCTATCTTTTTTTTATGATTCTTACCTTGTTTAAACTCTAAGATTTTAATTATAAACAAGTCCAAAGTGCCAAAACTTATTATTTTACAAGTTTTAAAGTCATGAGCTACTTTATTACTGTACTTGCGCCCAAAAGATAAAATAAGCAGAATCATATCTAATTAATTAGCAAAGTTGTAGCTATAATATCCAAAACTTTTGTGTTTTAAATTGGAGATGCAGTTGCATTTGACGAACATTTGCCCTAAATAAAACTAACATTTGGTGTACATTTTTTCACTGCCAAAGTTTTTTTTTTGTTAGCTGGAATTAATGAGTGTTTAAATAATATAAATTTCTGAAGTGTTTGACTATTAATAGTCACCGACTCGGGGAGCCTTGTAGGCGCGCGGCGCCGGCGCCGCCATTATGGCAGGCTAGAATATTGTATCCATCGGGGGAGCCGGAGGGTACACCTCAGGCTGACTTTTGGCGGCAACATGGGTGCTGGTCTCCTCAGTGGGCAGTTCGACGCGCTCCACGCCTGGCTATAGAAGTCGGACTTCGAGGGGCAGAGCTAGAGGAAGGGGTCCCTGCTGCTGAAGGATGGTCAGTAGGTTGGCAAGGAAAGTATTCATTGTTTGGGTAAGGGTGGCGACCGTGTTCGTCAGTGCCTGAAGCTGTCGGTCGTCTCCGGTAGGATCGTCCTGGGGTAGGAGCGCTGCCTGTTGTTCGTCAGGTGGTGGAATATTTTCGCCATGAGTATTTTCCATGGGTGTCTGAAGGGATCGGGTCTGATCCTGCGTGAGGACATCAAATTGTTATGACGAGAAACAATCAAGACTTTTTACGTGGAAAACCGGCTAGGCGGAAAAATCACAGCTCCTTTCGAGGAGGCTTTAAAAATCACTCGAATCACTCTTTTCTTTTAGGTTACAATATGCTCAAAGGCTTTCTTGAGTTCATCCCCCCTTTGAAGGCTGTTACAATGAGATATATATACCCTGGTCTACTCTGTCCAGTCATTTCAGCTGAATGATCTACAGTTCTAGTGAAGGTCCATTAATGCCTACAGAGAGAGGGAGCGGGGGGCACTCCCTGGCCTTTGCTGTACGATGTACGGATGGTACGATCTGACGGTGGGAAAGCCTATACCTCTTCAAAACAGTATGGTCCTCAACATTCAGGCACGGTTAGTTCTGGTCCCTACTTTTCGCAACGGTCTCTTCGGAGTCTGCTGTTCGGGATGATGACTCCTGTTCGGCGCCGAGAACTCCTGCAGTTGATGCCACGTAAGCTTCCATGTGGATGGTTTTAGATGGTGCGTAAATCCAGATGTAACAATAATTGTATCTCTTTAAATTTTTTTTGCCTGGGATTTTAAAGTATCAAAGATAAATGTATCTACAAAAGCTATTATCAGGGATTGCTTTTCATCTATCTTCACTAACAGATGGTAGCTAGAACGAACAAACTATGAAGCCAAAATATTAACCAGAATAATACTAATCAAGAAAACTACTTTTCTCCACCATTGATCACCTGAAGGACCCACTTCTCAACCTTCCAAGTGCATTATTTTAACCCAAAAAATTAGATAGATTTACAATTTTATACTTTTGATACCAAAACACATGAACTTCTACATAAGAAAGAAAAAGGATCAACTTACCAGTTTGTTAACCTAGAAAATTGGACAGATCTGCAATTCTGAAGGCTTCAGGTTCAAGTTTAGAAGCAGAAGAAATCAAACTTTTTCATTCTGAAAAATCACAGAGAAAATCAAAAAAGTGACAAACCCTCTCAGTGAAAACAGTTGAAGCAGGAGAGAGTTGAGAATGAGAAATCAAACCTTGCAGCAATGGCTTGTTTGCATGAAGATTAAGAAAAATGCTAATACAATAATGAGGAACTAACATAAAATAGAATAATGTCTTAATTTCAAGAAACAGAGGATGAACAGGGATTATACTGAAATGATCTACCTGGAGTCAGCGAGATGACGAATGTCGGGCATGGGCGTGGTGGTCGGAAAAAGGTGGGAGATAGAGGAACAAGATCGCTGCTCGTCGGCTACAGCCAATGTCCCGATTACAGCAGTCTTCCGCCAAACATCAGTGAGCTAGGGCAAAGGCAGAGGAAGATGAGGTGTTAGGTCAGCACCACGGCAAGACTCGGCGTCAGCTTGACCAGTCTCTGACTGATCGCCAGCAGCAACTAGTCATCGGCAGTGATGGATCAACAGAGGTCGAAGGTTAGAGCAGAACAAATTGCACAAAGGAAGAGGAGGATTGTTTGTCGAACCTCAGCGAGCCAACCAAAGGAAGAGGAGGAGGATCGCACCACAACAAGCCTCAGCGACCTCTGATGGCTGGTCATCGGCAGCGATCGATCGTCGGAAAGAAGTGCATTCAGAGGAGGCTAGGAGGGTTGGCAGAGGTGCAGTCACAGAGTTAGGGTAGAGGCGCAAAAGGGTTAGGGCAGCCGACGAGAGTTTTATTTCGCGCGCATTTGTTTTTTAGTTTTCCGCGCGACATTTTTAGCTTCGGCAAACACCGACGCTAGAAATAATATCAACGTCAAAAGTCTTAAGCCGTCACTATTATTATATTTAGCGTAAGTGGAAGCGACGCTAAAAGTAATTTAAATTTTGTTCACTATTTAAACGTCACTAATATTATAGACCGTCACAAAATCGTCGCTAATATAAATTATTAGTGTCAATTATTATCTTGACGCTAATTTCGATGCTAATGTATAATTTTCTTGTAGTGATTTTGGCCCAAATGCACTCGGACCATGGATCCAATCTGAGTTTGACTAAGGTAGAACTTTGGATGGATCTGAAGAGAGACTCGATAGATTCTTAAAGTCGACTCTTAATTAGTTCATTTTTATTTTTATTCTTTGATTATTTTAGATTTGTTCTCAAATTGCTATTTATATTTATATCACTCGATTTATTGCATTTTTATGAAATAATTTATTGCATGTTACTAATTCAAAATATGTGAAAAAAATAATTACATTGTTAATATGTTTAATTATATGAGATTTTAAATTTGATAGGATTCATTTTAAAAAATAATTACAAAAAAGAACACTGTCACTGCCCAAGCCCGGTCATCTAGCAAGCAAAAGAATGGCTTCATCTTCCAATTTTGTAACTTCACTGCTAATTCTGACCTTGCCCGAGCTGCGGCAGCCAGCAACAGCACAGCCTCCCCCACATATCTCGGCCGACCATGGTCAAAGTATTCCAGGACCATTATCATGCAGTCATACATGGGGAGCCTCATCCAGCGGGAGGGGTGGTTGCCATGGAATGGGAATTTCGATTTAGCAACACTTTACTATGCCGAATATCAAAACTTTGGTCCAGGTTCAGCACTTGCCGGACGAGTGAAGTGGCCCGGCTTCCATGTCATAACCGATGCAACACTGGCGGCTGCCTTCACTGTCTCTCAGTTTATTAATGGCAACGCGTGGCTTCCGTCAACCGGGGTCAATTTCACTGGTGGTCTGTAGCTTTAAGGCTTTTCATATGATCGGATTAATTATAATATGGTGCGCCAACGATATGACTGTGCATATTTGCAGTGTCATATGTTTTCAAACCATCGATAACATTCCTGTTGATGGAGATGATAGTGACATCCATGCCATCTCCGACGATCAAGTTCCATTTTTTATAGTTGATGTCCACGTTCTCGATATAAAGACCTTGTTTGATATAAATAACATACCGGTCGAGCGACTCTACTAGAGCTGCTTCCACAGCAGCGATTATTGTCATGTAATTGCCACTACTGTTCTTCTTACATTTGGTAGAATATTGATGGTCTGCAGAAGATCACTAGTGACATATTTGACTTCTACTCTGTCGAAGTGGAAGCAGCTTCGATAGTGGAGGAAACATGCCGAAAGGTCGCCGCCTTCCCCAAGCCCACGTCACCCTACGACTTCTGCGTGGCGACTCTACGAGCCGACCCGAAGAGCGCGAACGCCGACATTCGAGGGCTGACGGTGATCGCCGCGGAGCAAGCGGCCGTCAACCTGAGAGCCGCGCTGGCTCGCATAAAGGATCTGCTTCGCAGCACTAAGGTCACAAAGGAAGACAAGAAGTCTCTCAGAGTTTGTAAAGAATGCTTCGAAACTGCCGTTAGCTATCTCGGTGATGCCATTACCGACTTGAAATCTGACAAAAAAAATTTTGCACAATCTCTGCTGAGTGGAACGCCTGCAGATGTTACAGCCTGCAGAGATACTTTCGAGGAGGGGGGCGACACAAATATCTTCGCTAAAGAAATTCAGGATGCAGCTCTGTATGCTTTACTGCCAGCTGACATATATAGTTTCATTAATTAATTAATGCTTAAGTGATCGTTTTATTTGTATTAATTAAAAGCCTATTTAAATAAAAATAATAATTACAAAGAATGCTTTATGTCTTTTTGAGACAAAATCACGAAATTTGTGATGAAAAACTCTGGGAAGTGCTCAAGTCGTGCAGTTTTCCTAAAATTAAAGTGAATAATATCTTTATATTGAGATTATGAGATGTTACAACTTTATAGCTAAGAGAATATTTGTTTTGTACAAGCCGCTTTCCTAGCATAGCTATATTGAAAGCATTAGGGCTTTTAAAACTTAGGCCTACAAAGATCTTGTCATTTAATCCAGCACATCTCTTTCTTGTGTTTATTATTAAGCAGATATTTTCTCCAGGTCATTACAAAAAGTAATATATAGCCCATAGCATATATAAAAATCTCTTTTCCACCTACTGAGCTTTTCCTTCCAGCAGTCAATGCATTGACTAATTCTGTCCCTGATATTATTGAAGCATTTCTTTTTAATTTCATCAAGTAATGGAAGGGTACTCTCTTTCTCTGATCTTATATATTAATTGAATGAATTAATCTCCTCTTGCTGGTGTTCAATCCACGAGGAGGCAGAGGAGATGAGGAGGTGGTTTGCATCAAGGTCGTTACGGGTAAAAAAAAAACGAAGACAAACTGGGGGAGAAAAAAAAAACTCGACCTCTCTCTTTTCTATAAAAGATTAAAAAAATAGTTACATGATAAATTTATTCATACAATAAAATAAACTTATTCATATTACATATAATAATATATATTATATTTTAGTTTATTGACATTAATAAATATAAAAACTATGTATCTTAATTAAATTAATTTACTAAAATATAAATTAATTTTAAATCAAAACAAAACTAAATTCACTTTGAATCAACTGATTAAATACATCTAAATTTTAAATTTAAATGATAATATACAATATTTAATTTAATAAAATTTTATTAAAATTGATACTAATAATTAAATTTTATAAATATTCTAAATACTAATATTAATAATAAAATAATATTTAAATTCTGTATCATATAATTGGAAAAAGAAACTTTTATTTTTT
>JAEMOT010000203.1:65903-88390 GCA_019297695.1 Apostasia ramifera
TATATATATATATATATATATATATGTTCATCTGCCATAGACGTGGATCGATTGCACAATAAAGAGAATTAAATAATCACTGTAGACCAAAAAGAGTTGATTATAAAATTTTCATGCTAAAATCTTCCATTAAAGAAAAATTTAGGCAATGCAAAGAATAGAAATAAATCTCGATAAGAATTTGTGATTATATATATAAAAGTACTAACTGTGAGACAATTCTTTGGTTCCAGTATCTTTTCAAGAATATAAAATTACATAAAAGTTAAAATAATTTTTCTATTTATTGAGGAGCAGCTGCGATAATAATAAGCTTTTAATAGCCTATAAGCCGAAATAAATATTTTATAAATGATCTTAGCGTATTCTTGAATTGCTTTTTGAGAAAAACTTTGTGTAAAAACTTATTTTTTAAAGTAAAATTTTCAATAAGTAACTTGTTTTAGGGCTTTAAACTGTAGATGAACTTTAGAGTAAATAAACTTATTCATGCATTATAATTTACGATTAAAATTAAGTATTGTTCTGCAAACATGTCAATAGTTATATAATTATTTTATTCTTTTCTAAATCTTTTTTTACAAGATTTCTTATTTCATTTTTTTGGTTGTAATTCACTTCCTCCAAAAAATACATTTTAATAATTAATACTTTTTCAATTCCTAAGTATAGCAAGCAATACATTTTAATAATTAATACTTTTTCAACTTAACTATATATTAGAAAACACATTAAAATTGAAACTAACCCAAAGTTGTAGTGTCATATGTTTTCAAATCATCGATAACTTTCTTGTTGCTGGAGATGATAGTGACATTCTTGCCATCTCCAATGATCATCGAATTCCATTTTTTATCGTTAATGTCTATGTTCTCAATATAAAGGCCTTGTTTGATATAAATGACATACCGGTCGAGCGACTCTGCTGAAGCCGTTTCCACAGCAGCCATTACTGTCATGTATTTGCAACTACTATCCTTCGCTACTGTTATACTAAGTAGAATATTGATTGTTTGTCGAAAATTACTAGTGACATTCTCTATCAATGAGCGACGAGAAGAGATAAAAGTGGGCAAAGAACCTGTTATCAGAAAAAGAAGAGAATCATAATGATCACATCTATTATGCTTGGAGTTTAGTATTTTAAGTATACATATAAATATAAATATATACATTTATGATTATATAAATATATATGTATTTATAAATATTATAGTAGCAATCTAATTTTACATATATATATATCTATATATAATATAGGGTCACATAAGAGTGGGACGGTAAGATAAATGATTAATTAGAAGTTAAAAAAAAATATTTTGCTCCATAATAAGTACACATAATAAGATATTTGAGCCAATTCAATGATGACGCAACTCATGTACCTACCTAAGTGAGAGCTCAGCTCAATCTTTATTTTTAAAATATAAATAATATATTTTTAAATTTAAGACAATTATTTATACATAAAATGTGTTAATTATGATTAGAATTCAACCTAATTTCAAATATTAATAAAAATATTTTTTATATTTTTTAATATTTTAACTTTTTAAAGAGATTGAATTAGCTTATTTGATGAGTTATAAGTTAAGGTACAATATTATATATCACATATACTAACAGTTTTTTTATATAAATAAATTATTTACTCTGCTGAAGCCGCTCACGGTGACTGAACATACTAACGACAGTATTATTTACATACATGACAGTTATTTCTAAATAATATCTATTCAATATTTGATGATGTTTTAAATTAGGATACATAACAAGTATGATAATACAATTAATGCAATATATTAGAACATTTTGTTTTGTGAAAAACATATTTTAGAATTGAAGAACATAAAGTTACTTTTTTTGTTATCCCAAAATAAGGAAGCATAGAAAGTTTTACATTGACATTGTTGAATTGTTTAATTAATTTGCCAATAAATATAAATGGTCCTACTCCTATATATTCAAATATATTTGCAAATTATATTATAAGTTGGACATAAAGTATTTAGTAACTAGTATATGACCTCTGATTATTATGACGAATAAGCTTTGATAATTTATATTATAATATTACAAAATTATAATAATTACTAAAATAATAGCAGTAATAATGATAATATAATAAATAATATATAGGTTAGTTTTGGGGCATTTATATACATAACCTTTAATTCTTCTTCAAATACATATTAATTTTTATATTCTTTAATTTTACAATTTAACTCTCTTAAATTTTCCAAAAATGAAAAAGTAGTGGCACATATATATTGATAAATATATTTAAATATATATATATATATATGTGTGTGTCATTAATAATATATACACATCTAAATAATCATAATTAATGAAAAAATATTTGTCAAAAAATTTGTAAAAAGTCTAATATATTATTTTTTAAATATTCAAGAGGTTAAGTTGTAAAATAAAATAATAATGAATTTAATATATAGTATAGAAAATTTGAGAGAGATGCATCTAAATCTCTTAAATATCAAATACATTTATAATTTTTAAAAATTATCACATACATTTTTGAATCAAATAAGTCCACATTCAAAAATGTCATCAATTAATATTTCAAAAATGATCATTTTAGCTTATACTTTTTCCTCTTTCAACTATTACGAATTTATATTTTAGTTATTTGGTAAATAGATACTTAATAAAAATAATTAACAAAGACTTGTATGACACGTTAAAGATAAGATTAAGAAATTATTTGAAAATTTTAATAGATATAAAAGATTTAGTTATATGATAATCTTTAAATATCGTAAACTGATCATTTCATATTTCTACTATTCTCATTGATACGTAAGAAGATAATAATAATAATAATATTGTCAGTAATATTAACAAAAATAATAATAAATATTCTTTTATAAAATAAGAGGAATTGTACACACAAGCATCTCATAAATTAAAAAAAAAAGCATCTCATAATTTGTTTTGATAAAAATATCTCAATATTGAAGAAAAGAAAGCTACACATTGATATTGTTGGATGGCAAAATTGATTTGCCAACAAATATAAGTTGTAGGCCTACCCCCTATTATAATATATTTGCAAACTAAATTATAAGTTAGACGTAAAGAATTTAGCATATGGTCGGTGAGAATAATGATGAATAAGTAATGATATTATTAAAATATAACACAATAATAATTATCATTATAATAATAGCAATGATAATAATAAAATAGTAAATATCAAAAAATTAATTAAAGGTCAAATTTATTTTGATTTAGGGGGCATTTGGTTTAGTGTTATCTCAATGTTATGTTATGTTTAGAAAATAATTATTTGGTTTAATGATATCTTTAAATAATATTATAATTAATTATAAAAATGCCATTACATGCTGACATCTAGAAGTCACCCCAAATAGGGCGACATTTCAAGATAATACCATCAATTTGTCATTATAATGTCAATAACTAACTAAACAAAAAAAAATTGGATAGAATTGACATTTTCTAATATCATAACATTGAACCAAACAAATGTCCATTGATGAATAACAATGACATCTAAATAACATTGACATTGGGATAACACTGAACCTAACGCCCTCTTAGATTGAATTTGAATTGATAATCAACGGGCTTAGCTCAGATCAAAATTCACTACATCTAGTTTCAATTCAATTTTAAGTCGATGTTAGATCGGCTCTAAATCGGATTGTTAACAACAAAAATCAAAATAAAAGAAGCAAAAAATTAAAGCATTAAGAATGAAGAAATATGATTAACTGTTTTTGTTTTTTTAAGTATGTAATGAATGGCCCAAATGATGTAGATTTGAAGTGAAATAAATCAATACGGATGCATAACACGATTAAGAACTTAATTATAATTTATTCTTTAAAAGTTAATCACTGAATTGACATTGGTAGCTCGGATTAAGATCAAATTGAACTATTTTCGTTTATATTTTAACTCAGATCAAAATAAAAAAAAAAATCACAAATGCAGAAATATCATACGTACACAAAACAAGTGGCTGAACTTACATTTATATAAACAATTTTACAACCACTTCGCAATCTTTAATTATCTTTTTTCTCCATGATTTCACATAAAATTAGAGAAGGAGAAATGAAGGCATGAAATATAGAAAATATTTTCAAATAAAAAAAAGAAAATATCACTACTTGCAGACCAATATTTAAAGTCTCTTAAATCATATTAATTACATACATACAATCTTTACGTACGGTCTGTTCCTGCCGACCGGTTAATTCATCTCTGCTTAAGATCAGAGGTATGTGCCGCAGCCCCCTCGCCGGCGACGCATCCGCCGCAGTAGCATCCCTTCCCGCCGAGCGGCCGCCGTCGTCGTCGCCGTCGTTGGAGGCGAATATGATCATGGAGATGATGGAGAGCCAGATGATGATGGCGTAGAATATCAAGTCTCCGGAAGCGTGCGCTTGGATGTCCATCGCCATGTACGTACCTTGTGCCCGATGCTTCGTGGGTCTCGGTGCCGACGCCGCCGGCGAGGTCTCTGGGTCTTCTCCGGTGGCTATGCAAAGGTCTGTTGAGAAAGCGACATGGCCGCAGAGGAGGAGGAAGAAGGCCAGTCTGAGGTAGAAGCACATTTCACGGAGGGGAGAGAGAGAGAGAGAGTAGGAATAGGAATTCTCTTATTCTCCCTTCAGGATAAGCGAGAGGAGTAGGAATATATATAGATTAATTCACTTATTCTCCCACGGGGGAAATATGGCAAATGGTCGGCAATAATGTGTAAATAATTAGAAATTGCGTCCTTTTATGCAAAAATTTTATTTATTAATAATATTTTAATCCCACTGGCTCGGATCGACTACATAAATCTTTTATTTTCATTAATTACATATTGTTTATCTATCTATATATCTAACTATTTGTATGCTATATTGAAATTAATGCCATGAGCAGATTTTTGAAAATTCAAAAATTTGATGTATGATAATAAAATATTAGTTAAATATTTATATGTTCAATTTGTTATCATCATTTGCCAAATTTAATAGACTAAAAATATTTTAATGAGTTCAAAAAATCTACCAATAACACTAGTTTTAATATAGTATATAAATAGTTAGATAAATAGATCGATAAAAAGTACGTAACATCTCTTGTGTACTTTTTTATAAAACATAATTTTATTTAAAATTTGAATAAAATAATTATAAATAATTAGTGAAGTATATTTTATTTTATTTTATTACAAAGAATCTTAATTATTTGTATAATAAATAGTAAAAGTTAGTTAATCCGACACTCAATTTTCATTATTCCAACCTTAATTATTCGTGTTATCGAGTTAGTGTGATTAAAATGTCATATAGTAAATATAGTAAGTATAGCTAAAATGACATACAATTACTTATACACCACTTGTCACAATTGAGATGAAATTATTTTTGATGGCCTCACTAGTCAAAATTTGAGTGATTAGTTTTAGAATTTTCAAAATTCAGCCTCCATAGTAGTAATTAATTGAGAATGATATACAACTCATATACTACTTATCACAAACTCACAAATAGAAAAATGGCCCATGAGAACAATCAAAAAAAAAGAAAGTGGGCCATCATGATGCTATTTTTATAGACATTACTTGTCAAAAAAATTTCTTTTCTTTCGTACTTGTTTCTGTGTTTAAAACTTATTTAGTTGGCGATTACTTTTAGATAAAAGAGAGCAAGAGAATCATATTTTTTTTATTCAAAGAGAATAATATGTTAATATTTGTGTATATATATAATGAGAAATTTTCTTATTTTAATATTGAGAATTTAAAGTATATAATATTAGAATTTTTTGTTAACATATGTGCGGATAAATGTAAAATATAATTAATTTTTAGAGTAAATTATTCTGATCAGGCATTTGAGTTTAGAGTATAATGTACACTTATATATATCTACCTTTTTAAAATTTTAATTTTTAGATTCTTGATTTTTAATATCATTAAGGTCTTTTTTGATTTTTTTATTATTAAATTTTTCAAAATTTTATTTATACTCTCCCATTCCTCTCTCACTGATCTCATTTCGGTCTCTAAAGAGAGAATATAATTGAAATTTTTAGAAAATTTAATAGTAAAAATTTAGAAAAGTATTTAGATGTTAAAATTTAAAAAATCAAAAACTTAGATGTAAAAATTTTTAAAACATGAATTTGACCGTTATTATATCCTAAACTCAGGAACTTGAGTATAATTCACCCTAAGTTTTAGTATTGGTATAATATTTATGTTTGATGTAAAATAAGTTTTTTAATTATCTCAAAATTTGCACTTTTGTTCGAGTCCCTAATTAAGTTTAGAGTATAATAATGTTCAGGTTCACGTTTTCAAAATTTTAACCTTTGGGTCTCTTATTTTTGAAATTTTAATATCTAAATACTTTTATGAATTTTTATTATTAGATCTTTTAAAAATTTCAATTAATTATACCCTCGATCCCCTCTCTTGGGAGAGAGAAAACGAGTGTAGCTGAGAAATGGGTGAGTACAAATGAAATTTTGAAAAGTTTAATAATAAAAAAGAATCATAAAAGGAACTTGATGAAAAAATTTTAAAATTAAGAACTCAAATGTTAAAATTTTGAAATGGTAGACATAAGTGCTATTATACTCGAAGCTTAGAGATTTAAGTATAGTTTACCTTAAAAATTAATTACATTTTACATCTATTCACACATATTTTAACAAAAAATCTAATGTTATATTTTTTAACTTTTTAAGCAATTCTCAATATTAAAATAACTATATTTCTTATTATATCTATATATCTATATACTATATATAAAAGTAAAACTTAAGCAGGAGAGAAACAAATTTTGTCTTATATGTATTTTTTTTAAATTTAAAAACTCACAAAATCAACAATAATTATATTTTAGTCTCAATATTTTCACCTTCTTACAAATTAGTTCGAATATATAATGAAATTCATAAAATTATTTATGTAAATTTTGGGGATAAAATTTCTAAAGGTGGGGAGAATTGTGACATCCAGAATTTAATTTGGGATTTAAAATTTTGAGTTGATTTGGACCTAAAATGAATAGATTTTGAGCTAAAATAAATATTTTTGAACTTATTTATAAGAATATAAAAGTTGAGAGACTAAATTATAATTTTTTCTTGAAAAATAAAAAAAAATGGGGATGGGCAGCTAAATTTAAAAACTCACAAAAATAAAAATAATTACAGTTTAGTCTTAAATTTGTTTACCTTTTTACAAATAAGTTTGAATATATAATAAAATTCATAAAATTATTTATGTAAATTTCGGAGAAAAAATTTTCAAAGGTCGGAAAAATTGTGATATCTAGAATTTAATTTGAGATTTAAAATTTTGACTTAATTTTGACCTAAAATAAATATTTGTGATCTTATATATATAAATAAAAAAATTTAAAAACTAAATTATAATTTTTTTTTAAATAAGTAAAAATCAAATAGGATGGGCTGTTGGCTGCCAACTGCAGCAGCCAGTAGTGCCACCCCAAAAATATTATATATATGATATTGAATATATTAAAGATATATATGAATTATTCTAGAGATATGTTGATGAAAAGATTGATATATATGAATTATTCTACAGATGTTGATTAAAAGATTTATCAATATTTCTTCTGATTTTATGTTGGAGAAATTAATCCACAAGTATGACAAATCAAATTAAGGCAAATATAATTAAATAGAAAAAATAAATAAATAGACATCGTAATTTATAAAATAATATCTTTAATGTGTAAAAGCCATAAACAATTGAAAAAAACTTATGTTTTTAATTTATAGAAAATTGGTAATAAATTGTTTCACTTATGCATTCACTCTCCTCTTAACTGGAGTCTTATTTATGTATAAAAATTCACATATTCAGCTTCATAATTTTTTCCTAAAAAATATCTAACTTTTAAATTAGTTTATGATTTACATAGATCAAAAATATTCTTCATTTTCTCTGAAATTCGGCCGTAGCCTATAATACTATAACAGTAAAAAAATACATCAGGTACAAAAGGTTCGATCCTCGTCGAGAATCGCACAAAAATCGAGTGGGAGGGACATGCCCCTACGCCACTCTGTATCATCTAAACAAGAAAAAGAAGCTATAAAATCGACCGCTCTATTAGCGGCTCTGTATACATGAGAAATCCTATATGCCTTGAAGGCGCAAAAAAGGTCGACAATCGGGGCCGTGATCTTGTCTGGAGGGTATCCTCTGGCTGCCCGTTGAAGGTCCGCTATAGTGGTGGCTGAGTCGCCCTCTATCCAAATCCCATCCGCCATAGTCGCCCTCTATCCAAAAATATTCTTCATTTTCACTTTCATTTTTATGTTCCTCTACTTAAAAGAAACTTCTGCATTTATCGTTCTTGAGTGTTATATGCATGATAGTTTCTATCTTATTTATCTAAGAACCACATCGTATTGTGGCAGCTCAATAATATCATATAAGAACTTATGACTCAAAAATTAAAAAATTATTTGCTTTAATATTAAAACTGAAGTAGCAAGAAAACTTTCATTGATGTCATCTATTTTGATATTTTCTTCACTCAAGTTTACTTGCTAATTAATATCTATAAAAAAAAGTAAGCTTATTAATAAGCTTTTTATACCAAACTTTAAAGTTTTTCTTAAAAAAAAACATTTCATAATTTTATTAGGAAGGACAAGTGATTTAAATATCTTGGATTAATTATACAGAATAACAGTGAAATAAATGACGATATTATTAGCAAGCTTTAAGTAAAATATATTATATAATATTGAATACTAATCTACAAAATTTAAAAACACAAATAAAATTTAATAAAATAATAGTTTTAGATATGAAATTTAATAAAATTTATATATCTAGGGAATAAGTAATAAATTTTTTAATTTGTTAATTACCGCTTGAAAATCAATTACATGGGTAAATTGCATCCGGGCTATGATAGTTTGAAAGTATTACAAATTAGTGCTAATCTTTTTAAGATTTTAATTTAAGTCTCTAAGATTATAAAAACCCAATAAACTTTTTAGTTTCTTTTTTACAATCTTACCATTTTCACTGGCTTGTGTCGATAAAAAATATAAAATTTGATTATTTTTATCGGTTTGAACTATTTATATATTTTAAAAGACTATTAAACTGCTCTATCGTTATTATTCTCTAAAAATTTAATAAAATTTGAAATTTAATTTCTCTTATTCTCTTACTTTCTCTACACTAAATTTTTTAAAAAATATTAATATTAATTTTTTAAATATATTTTTAAAAATTAAAAAATTAATAAATGAGAATAACCTTATAGCATAATAGTAAAGAAATGATTAATTATATCTAAATTGGATAAAAAATACAATGCTTTTGTAGCTACATACAAAGATTTAAAATAAAATTTTTAAAAAATTAAGACTAATTTGTATGGATGTAATTTATCCTAATTACATTATTATCTAAGAAAAATAATAATAATTAATAGAGGTCAGAACTGTGCAGTATTGTCAAGATATACAAATTAGATATATCTATATATGTGTGTTCTCAATTCTTTTAATTAAATTTAATTTAATTCCATTGAAAAGCATCTTATATATGGAGAATAATTTATTAGATTTGGCCAGTTCGGTCAGTGATAGAGCTTCATGTTAGTAGTGGGCTCCACTCAATACTAATATGACAGCCCCTTATTGCCCTTATTGACTGGCAGTAGTGGGCTTTTCACTCAATACTAATATGACAGCCCCTTATTGACTGGCTAAATATTCATTAATTTAGCCGAATACAATAACTTCTCATAGTGGGAAACTGGGGATGTTCCTTGAAATTCGCCCGTAGCCTATAATACTATAACAGTAAAAAAGATACATTAAGTACAAAAGGTTCGATCCTCATTGAGAATCGCACACCCAGGCCACTCTGTATTATCTAAACAAGAAAAAGAAGCAACAAAATCTGCCGCTCTATTAGCGGCTCTGTAAACATGAGATATCTTATGTGCCTTAAAGGCATCCAAAAGAGCAGAGATCTGGGCCATGGTCCGGTCAGGAGGATGTCCTCTGGCTGTCCGATGAAGGTCCGCAATGGTGATGGCTGAGTCCCCCTCTATCCAAATCCCGTCCGCCGTATCCGCCCACTCCTGGGCGGCTGTCAACGCGATGAGCGCTCCCGTCGCTTCTGCTGTCAGAGTGGCCTGGGTGTAGAGCTTGGAGCCTGCTGCTAGGAGGAGGTTGCCACAGTGGTCCCGCACAACTCCGCCCGCACCTGCTGCGCCATTCTGTTTAACGGAGCCGTCAAAGTTCACCTTAATCCATCGTGGGGGTGGGGGATCCCAATGGGAAGCAGAGGGGTAACAACAACCTTGAAGGCTGTTGGGATCCCAGTTCTCCACGTTGGATGAAGATTGTTCTTGGGCTTCACTAAAATGAACAAGTGCAGCGATTACTCTAGGCAACGGGAAGGGTTTATTGTGGACGCGACCATTGCGAGCTCTCCATGAGTGGTACAAAGCCGCCACCATTTTAATTGCCTAAGGGTCAGCTGCATTCTTTTGGACTCGTGACTGCAGGTTACCAAGGAAAAGCTTCAACAGTTGAAAATTGCGAGCAGAAGGTGGTAGATTTCCCTCAGCCGAAGTAGCAGCGGCAGAATGTGCTGCTGCTGCTGCTGTGGCAGCAGCAGGTTTTGCTGCAGGTTTCGCTACTGCTATCGCTGCTGCAGCTACCCGGGGCAGCGCTCCGCAAGAATCGGCTGCTGGGTGTCTAATCTGCAGCCCCGGTCTTGTACTGGATTCGCCATCTTTGCAGCAACCTGCAGAAAAATGTTAGCATAAAAAGAATCCCTACCGTTACCAGCAAGTCTGGGTGTTTTTCGTTGGAATTTCTCTCCTTCATCATGCCAACTGAGAGGGCTTGGAGTGGTGGGTACAGCATTGCACTTTCTCTTAGACTTGTTCTGCCCCGAATCTTGCAAGGTAGAGAGAATGGTCGTGCTAGCGGGACAGAAATCTACAGCTAGAATGGGGAGAGCAACCTGCACTTTCGGCGCTTTAGCATTCGGCAAAACTGTGGTGGGAGCCTTTCTTTTCTTGTACTTCCGACTGATTGGGCAATGCTGCGGGGGCGGCAAGGGGCCAGCCTGCAGCTCACAATTAGTCTCTTCTGGCAGCACAACATCAACTCCTATTGCTGTTTCAGTCCGCTGGCGCTGTAAGGTATCAAAGACGGCGCAGGTGAAGCTACATTCGCAGACAAAGTGCTGTAAGTCTTCTTCGGCAAAGCAGCCCCAAGGACATCTAGCAGACTCTCGCAGGCGCCTTCGCTTGAGCCAAGTGAAAGTGGGGATAGCATCACTACAAATCCTCCAAAGAAAGGTGACAATGCGGGGCTGTGCACGTAACATCCAGACCCAGTTATGTGGGAGTTCTCTGCCGCGGAAGAGATCTCTGTAAAGAGTTGCAGTGGGGGATTTGGTAGAATCAGATTTTAGCTAAACTAGGTTGTCCCTCTCCTCCTTGTTGAGTCTCGGTAGTCTACCTATTCTCAATGCTAATTCCGAGCCAAAGAATTTATGGAGCTCAGCTTGGTTCCATTCACCATTCGCACTGAGGAGGTGATGAACGGTCAAGGGGAGCAATTCAGTAGTGTTGATGAAGGTAGGCCACCTCAAGAAAGGGTTGGAATCAACCCAAGCGTCCTCCATAACTTTGGTACTGCTACCACTGCCAATTTTCCACATGGAGTTATGTAAGGCTGTTGTTCCTCCCTGACAAATAAGTTTTCAAGCGCACGAATCGCCCCTCTTGGTGGAGAAGATAGTCTCTCTGTTTTCATACTTGGCCTGGAAGCATTTGACCCATAGAGTGTCCGCATTACTCAGAAAGTTGAAGGCATATTTGACCACGAGGATGGAGCGCCACTCCTCCAGACGGTGAATGCCCAAACCCCCAGCAGACTTTGGTTTTGTCACTTGCTCCCATGCCACAAGGTGAGCGGCATTCGAAGTAAGGTTGCCACTCCATAAGATGCGTCGAATTAATTTCTCAATCTCTGCCATAACATTACCAGGCACAAACATGTGAGAGAGGGAGAAGATTGGAATAGAGGTGAGCACGCTGTTTATAAGAGTGACTCTGCCAGCTAAAGATAAGTATCTGGTCTCCCACGAAGAAATTCTGTCCCTCACAGAATCAATAATATGTTGAAAGTCGGCTTTGATTGGCCTCCTACTTATGAGAGAAATGCCCAAATACTTGCCCTCAACTTGGGTGCGAAACCCCCATTTGTTAGCAATCATGCGTTTCCTGCTTCTCTTCATCTTCTTGCTTAAACAAATGGACGACTTAGCCTTGTTGATTTTCTGTCCAGACCAATTGCTATACACATCAAAGATGTTGTTTAGAGCTCTGACGGCTTTGCAAGTGGCGGGGGCAAACATGAGGATGTCATCCGCAAACATGAGGTGGGTAATAAGTGGCCCATGTGCGGCTATTCTGATCCCCAGCAGATCATCTCAGTTCTGTTGTTGGTTGATAAGGAGAGAAAGCAATTCAGAGCAAAGAATGAATAAGTACGGAGATAGAGGACACCCCTGTCGGAAGCCACAGGTTGCTTCTATCCAGCTGGATTTCTGGCCATTGATCATCAAAGCAAATCTCGGGGATTCAACACAAGCTAGAGCCCATCTACTCCAAGTGTCGGGAAAGCCAAAGTGTTGCAGCATTTTTTGTAAAAAGTCCCATCTCATTCTGTCGTAGGCCTGCTCCATATCCACTTTGACGGACATGTAGCCAGTGGAGGACTCTGAAGAAGCTAACCTCTGCATGATCTCCTGTGCTATCAGGCAGTTGTCGGCGATGCCTCTGCCTGGAACAAAGGCCCCTTGCTCCTGAGAGATGAGAGAGCTGAGGACATCCTTCACCCGATTGATAAGGATTTTAGCAATCACTTTGTAGATAGTAGTGCAAAGGCTTATGGGTCTGAACTGAGAGGGAAGCTCAGCGCCCTGCACTTTGGGAATAAGGACTACTAAAGTATCCTTCCAATGCTTTGGCATAGACCCATAACTGAAGAAGTGATGAACAGCAGTCAGGACATCAGTGCTGGTAACACTCCAGTAGCCCTTAAGGAAGGAGCTGGTTATACCATCAATCCCTGGAGCCTTGTTGTTGCCAAGAGAGTTGATAGCAGCTACAATCTCCTTGTTGCTGACTGGTGAACTGATCCTGAGTGCATCCTCATCAGAGATAATTGCTCTGGGTGGGGGGATGCTCAGCTCTGGTAAAGGTGGAATAGGAGGCCTCCATTTCGAGGAGAAGGGGGGAACCAAAGCAGCTCGGATCCCTTCGGGATCTAAAATTTCCTCACCATTCTACCTGACTAAGCGGCGAATATGGTTGATGCGCTTTCTGCAAGTTGCTGCGTTGTGGAAGTAAGAAGTGTTGCGATCCCCACACTTAGCCCACTTCACTTTGGCTCTCTGCAGCCACCAGGTCTCCAATCTACTAAGAGTGGTGGTGTATTCTGCAACTAGATGTAAGAGGCAGTCCAACTCACTCTCAGTCAGGCCAGTGCCCACAGATTCCCTCGACTGAAGCTCAGCAATTCTGCTTTCGAGGTCTTTGGCTATAGCATTAATATCCCCAAATTTGTCCCGACTCCAAGATTTCAGTGCGCGGAGGGTGCAGGCAAATTTGTGACTGAGAATGGTAGGAGGGCTGCCATGAGTAGGTTTTTGTCATTCCCTAGTCACAATCCCGTGGAACTGGAGATGTTCCAAGAATATTTAAGAGCGTGCAAAATATAAAGGAACTGTGAACCAACCCGAACTGGGCCCAAATTGATGGGTTTGAGTAAGGTTAAAAATGATTAAATCTGATCAGTTCTGGATCCTAATATATTTAGAATCGATGTTTTGGATCGGTTCTTGAGTCTAATAAATTTATTTGGGTGAACCAAATCGAATTGAACTTAATTAGCGCATTGACAATTAAATATAATTTAATAAACTATATGAAAGCTCTTATATATGTTATATATAATTCCATTTTAGGAGTAATTCATTCATTTACATATTTTTAGATATACTATTCACTAGTGTAAATATCTTTCATTGTATTTTTTTATCATAATATGTGAGTTACTTGGCATTTTAATTATTAAATTTAGCACTAATACTCTACCATAAAAAAACTCTAAAACCTATTATTAAATTACTCCATATAGAAGAGGGTTAAGAAAAGTACATTAAATAGGAATTGGAGCACACCGAGAATTGTGAATTGCAAACTGATCCCAACCCGCGCCAGACTCAATAGAGTCAGGTTTATGAGTGCATGGGCTGGTCTGGTTCCATGCATAGTGGATTAACCGATTTAACTAGGGTTGGGTTCATAAAAAGTATGAAGCCGACCCAACCCAACCCATCCCAGGTTGAAGAGAGACATTCGATCGAGCTTGAAATTTAATTCTATACTTAATTATAACATTCATCATCTTGCTCAACAAATTATTTTTTTAATTTTCTTTTAAAATTACAAATCTATTGATAAAATTATAATTTCAAAATATTTAAAACTCAAAATACTAATAATAAATCGTGAATAATTATATATATATATAGTTATATAGTTGTATATATAGTTAATTATTTTAAGATAATAAGTTATCAGTAATTTTGGAAGCCTTTGCTGCAACTCAATATTCAGAATATGATCACTCAATATACATAAACACATGTAATATTTTCTTTTTTTTTCCTTTTTATTTCACTTCCAGTTGTAATATATATAGGGGAGTTCCATTTAATATTTTGAAGAGAGGGAAGAGAAAGAGAAAGAGATTGCAAATGAACCAATCGAGTTTTTAGTGTGCAGCTCAATGATCAGATCAATAAGAATTTAATCATATTCGTTTGCCAAGATTAATAAAAAAATCTTAAATTTTAAATTTTTTAATAAAAATTCAATCTATTGATTAATGAATTATTTAAAAACGTTTGTGATTTATACTTGAGCTCATTAGCTAACTGATCAATAATAAGGTTGATGTGAAGCTCAATTAGGAGCTACATTACCAGCTCCTAGAGAAGCTTGGCTTCTGCAAATGATCTATATATATATGTATGAACTCATTCCAAAAATTATTCTTTTAATATAGCGTGATCATGCTACCAGAAAATTAATGACTACGTGCTACATTATCAAGTGGGATCCACCTATTTTTAACATGCCATGCGCCAACTGATATCTTGATGATGCGCGTTATTTTGATGGAATAATTTTTTGAGATCGAGAGAGAAAGAAAGAGAGAGAGAGAGAGAGAGAGAGAGGAGGGGTGGGCAGACTGATGTGTTGATGCCATACTATAACATATGCAATAAATGAGTAGGGGAGATAAAGTGTTGAGCTCAGCCCTCATAGCTTTCATGGGTGCAGAAATTTTTGCCAGCTCCAATTTCTTGCTCTGAGAGCCAAAGAGAGCAATGTTTTCACTTATAGCAAGATGGCAGCTTCGAGATAAAAGAGGAAGAGGAGAGACTAAAGGGAATAAAGTAATTAATCCAAATGCAAGAAGAAGAAGAAGAAGAGAAGGCAAATTTGATGTGAAAAAAGAGAGATTCCATCATCTGGTGCATGATCCATTGCCAGCCCAACAGCTAATTAAGGAGAGATGCTAATAAAGAGGGAGAATATGGAAGGGTTAGGCCAGAGTAGATGAATAGAAAGGGTGTAAGAATAGTAATTATATCAAAAACTCACAAAATGGCTTGATAATTGATTGAACGTTAATCTATTGTTGTTTTTTTCTCTCACAATAATTCTATAGATGAATCCTTATGTAAGTAAATCCACTTTGGTATATGCAAGTGTATTGGCTGGAGGGCAATAAAAACTTACAGACTCCATCGTCATGATAGCAGAGAAATAAGCTATCTTACATGGAGTACATGCAGTGCTAAACACTATATATATGTATAAAGTTGATCAAGCTTGTATTTGACTAGAAGCAAACTCATTGTAATAAACCCTTTAATTAATCTAGCAGAGGCTAAATCAATACTCCAGAAAATTGTATAAAGGTCAAACTATGTCATCTTTACTTTTATATTTTAGCTTTTACAGAATCAAGCATGTAGTTAGAAATAATATTAATTGTGCATCTGACTACTTTGCTCATACTACTGTGTTAAAATATTTTATATAAGATTGAGATGTGCCTCCTCTAGATGAATTTTACGATATCCTTAAAGAAGATGTTAATTGATTGAAGTATTTTTTTATTTTAAATTTACTTTAATGCTATTCGCTTAAACAATACTACTAAAAATAATTTTATATAAATAAGAACAGCAGGTGAATAAGAGATAATGAAGATATATATATATATATATATATATGTGACATTTACCGGCTATGTTCATGTATGTCTCTCGAGATTATGATGGGACAAACCTTAACGAGATTATCATTAAGTTATAAGAGTATATATATGTGATAACACCTAAGTAAATCTCACAACATCAGATTCTAGTCCCATGTGAACAAGATTTAGAAGAAATGTTTGTACATATTAATGGGAACACGTCTTTAACCTTTAATTTATCCCATAATTATGTTTTAAAATCATGAGGCCCACCAGTAAAAATAAATATAACATCTATGATGATGGGTTGTTATGCAAATCAACCCAAATAATAATTATATAAATCTATATTTGTTGGAGAGTTAATTTTTAAACAAAGAGAGAAAAAATATTTTATTTTATAAATTTAATAAAAAAATTCAAAATTTTAATTTTGTGAATTATGTCAGATGTAAAATAAAGTTAATTTTTATATTTAAATTTATGTTATATATAAAATAGAATTGATTTTTATAATTAAAATCTGTGATGGACAAAAAAAAAATTAAACTAAATGAGACTCAGATGAATAACGTATTTAATTATATATGGGTTATAAAAAAGTATGTATAAATATAAAAATATTAGAAGATATAAGTAATCATGTAATCTTCAAATTCAGTCACTAAATATGATGCTTATAATTTATTAATGATTATTTGTGAGATTATTATTAAATAAGTAAAAGATATATGATGTTTTTATTTTAATATTTGAAATAAACTTAATTATATTTTAAAAATATGTTCATGCGTACGAATTAAGACGCAAAATTAAATTTATTTTAATATTATAATAAATATATAATTCAAAATATTATTAAGTTAATATTAAAATTTATGTACCATGAATCTATATAGTTAATTTCAATCAGCACGTAAATTAACTTCAAAAAGACCAATTTTTTCTAATATATTATATATTGATGATAATAATGATTAGAAGGCTTGAAATGCTTGTATAATATATACTCTTAAAAAATGTTGATATACGAACACTTATTTTCTCACCCAATTCTCTGTCTTCGCTTTAATAAGAGACCACTGTTTTGAGTGTTCTCTATTTAGTTCTGTAATTTGTACACGCATTATTTGTTATGACGATATATATGTACTATCAAAACAAATTATGAGATACTTATGTGTACAATTCCTCTTATTTTATAAAAAAAAATTATTATTATTTTTGTTAATATTACTGTCAATATATTATTATCTTCTTACGCATCAGTGAGGATAGTAGAAATATAAAATGAGTTTATGATATTTAAAGAGTATCATATAACTAAATTCTTTATATCTATTAAAATTTTCAAATGACTACTTAATCTTATCTTTAATTGTGTCGTATAAGTCTTTGTTATTTAATTTTATTAAACAACTATTTATCAAATGACTAAAATATGAATTCTTAAGTTGAAAGAGGAAAAAGTATAAGATAAAATGATTATTTTTGTAATATTTGATGTCATTTTTGAATGTGGACTTATTTGATTCAAAAATGTATATGATAATTTTTAAAAATTATGAACGTATTTGATATTTTAGAGATTTACATGCATATCTCTCAAATTTTCTATAATAATATATTAAATTCATTATTATTTTATTTTACAACTTAATCTCTTGAATATTTAAAAAATAATATATTTAGACTTTTTACAATTTTTTTGACAAATATTTTTTTTATTAATTATGAATATTTAAATGTGTATTATTAATGACACATATATATATATATATATATATATATATATATTTATTAATATATATGTGCTACTAATTTTTCATTTTTAGAAGATTTAAGAGAGTTAAGTTGTAAAATTAAAAAATATTAAGATTAATATGTAATTAAAGAAAAATTAAAAGTTATGTATATAAATGCTCAAAAGCTAACCTATATATATATTATTTATTATATTATCATTATTACTGCTATTATTTTAGTAATTATTATAATTTTGTTATACTATAATATAAATTATCAAAGCTTATTCATCATAATAATCAGAGGTCATATACTAGTTACTAAATACTTTATGTCTGCGATGGATTAAGGTGAACTTTGATGGCTCCGTTAAACAGAACGGTGCGGCAGGCGCAGGTGGAGTTGTTCGAGATCATCAAGGGAATTTCCTAGTAGCAACTGGTTCCAAGCTCTATACTCATGCCACTCTGACAGCAGAAGCGAGGGGAGCCCTCATTGTAGTGACAGCCGCCTAGGAGTGGGCGACTACGGCGGACGGGATTTGGATAGAGGGCGACTCAGCCATTATTATTGCGGACCTTCAGCGGGCAGCCCGAGGACACCCCCCTGACGAGACTACGGCCCAAATCGCCGACCTTTTTTGCGCCTTCAAGGCATACAGGATATCTCATGTATATAGAGTTGCTAATAGAGCGGCCGATTTTGTAGCTTCCTTTTCTTGTTTAGATGATACAGAGTGGCGTAGGGGCATATCCCTTCCACTCGATTTTTGCACGATTCTCGATGAGGATCGAACCTTTTGTACTTGATGTATCTTTTTTTACTGTCATAGTATTATAGGCTACGGCCGAATTTCAAAAAAAAAAATACTTTATGTCCTCCTGACCGGACCATGGCCCAGATCTCTGCTCTTTTTGATGCCTTTAAGGCACATAGGATATCTCATATTTACAGAGCCGCTAATAGAGCGACAGATTTTGTTGCTTCCTTTTCTTGTTTAGATAATACAGAGTGGCGTAGGGGCATGTCCCTCCCACTCGATTTTTATGCGATTCTCAATGAGGATCGAACCTTTTCTACCTGATGTATCTTTTTTACTGTTATAGTATTATAGGCTACGGCCGAATTTCAAAAAATACTTTATGTCCAACTTATAATATAATTTGCAAATATATTTGAATATATGGGTGTAGGATCATTTATATTTGTTGGCAAATCAATTAAACAATCGAACAATGTCAATATAAAACTTTCTATGCTTTCTTTTTTTGGGATAACAAAAAAAAGTAACTTTCTGTTCTTCATGAATTCTAAAATATGTTTTTCACAAAATAAAATGTTCTAATATATTGCATTAATTGTATTATCATACTTGTTATGTATCCCAATTTAAAACATCATCAAATATTGAATAGATATTGTTTAGAAATTACTGTCATGTATGTAAATAATACTATCATTAGTACGTTCAGTCACCGTGAACTATTATTTTATAATTTGTTTACATAAAAAAACTGATAGTATATGTGATATATAATATTGTACCTTAACTTATAACTCATCAAATAAATTCAATCTCTTTAAAAAGTTAAAATATTAAAAAATATAAAAAAAATATTTTTATTAATATTTGAAATTAGGTTAAATTCTAATCATAATTAACACATTTTATGTATAAATAATTGTATTAAATTTAAAAAATATATTATTTATATTTTAAAAATAAAGATTGAGCTGAGCTCTCACTTAGGTATAAGGTACATGAGTTGACATCATCATTGAATTGGCTCAAATATCTTATTATGTGTACTTGTTATGGCGCAAAATATTTTTTTTTTAACTTCTAATTAACTATTTATCTTACCGCCCCACTCTTATATGGCCTTATATTATATATAGATATATGTGTAAAATTAGATTGCTACTATAATATTTATAGATACATATATATTTATATAATCATAAATGTATATATTTATATTTATATGTATACTTAAAATACTAAACTCCAAGCATGATAGATGTGATGATTATGATTCTCTTCTTTCTTCTGATAACAGCCTCTTTTCCCACTTTTATCTCTTTTCATCGCTCATTGATAGAGGATGTCTCTAGTAATCTTTGACAAATAATCAATATTCTACCTAGTGTAACAATAGCGAAGGATGGTAGTTGCAAATACATGACAGTAACGACTGCTGTGGAAACGGCCCCTGTAGAGTCGCTCGACCGGTATGTCATTTATATCAAACAAGGTCTTTATATTGAGAACATGGACATTAACGATAAAAAATGGAACTTGATGATCATCGGAGATGGCATGGATGTCACTATCATCTCCAGCAACAGGAACATTGTCGATGGTTGGAAAACATGACACTGCAACTTTGGGTTAGTTGCACTTTTAATGTGTTTTCTAATATATAGTTAAGTTGAAAAAGTATTAATTATTAAAATGTATTGCTTGCTATACTTAGGAATTGAAAAAGTATTAATTATTAAAATGTATTTTTTGGAGGAAGTGAATTACAACCCAAAAAATGAAATTAGAAATCTTGTAAAAAAAAATTTAGAAAAGAATAAAAAAATTACATAACTATTGACATGTTTGCAGAACAATACTTAACTTTAACCATAAAGTGTTTTTAAATTTAACAAATTATAATGAATGAATAAGTTTATTTACTCTAACGTTCATCTACAGTTAAAGCCCTAAAACAAGTTACTTATTGAAAATTTTACTTTAAAAAATAAGTTTTTACACAAATTTTCTCTCAAAAAACAATTTAACAATATGCTAAGATCATTTATAAAATATTTATTTCGGCTTATAGGCTATTAAAAGCTTATTATTACCGCAGCTGCTTCTCAATAGATAGAAAAATCATTTTAACTTTTATGTAATTTTGTTTTAGATAATTATTAAGCTAATAGATGCATGTTTTAGATAATACAAATCAAAGCAAATTTACTTAATTAATTTTAGCAAAATGAGAGGAGTACTTATGATCATCTGTTGCATTACGTACCCAAAAGTATTGTTTTGTGTAACTATACAAACAATCTTGATTGCCAATTATGCATTTTGGCTTAATTACAGCAGTAGATGGAAACAGTTTCATAGCTCGGGACATAATATTTCAAAATACGGCCAGCTCGACGAAGCATCAGGCAGTAGCTTTCTGCTCAAATTCAAAACTGTATCTGTGTATTGATGTGGAATCTACGGTTATCAAGACCCTTTGGATGTCCATGGAAACATTCAATTCTATCGCGATTGACACATATCCAGTACAGTTGACTACATCTTTGGCGAAGCTACTGCCTTCTTCTTGAAACTGTCAGATCTTCTCATGTCTAGCACTTCCTGAACAAAAGAACACTATCACTGCCCAGGCCCAGTCAGCTAGCAAGCAAAAGAATAGCTTCATCTTCCAATTTTGTAACTTCACTGCTGATTCTGACCTTGCTCGAGCTGCGGCAGCCAGCAACAGCACAGCCACTCCCACATATCTCGGCCGACCATGGTCAGAGTATTCGATGACCATTATCATGCAGTCATACATGGGGAGCCTCATCTAGCAGGAGGGGTGGTTGCCATGGAATGAGGATTTTGGTTTATCTATACTTTACTATGCCGAATGAGTGAAGTGGCACGGCTTCCATGTCATAACCGATGCAACACTGGCAGAGCTACCTTTACTATCTCTCAGTTTATTAATGGCAACACGTGACTTTCGTCAATCGGGGTCAATTTACTCTGGTCTGTAGTTTTATAATTAAGGCTTTTCGTATGATCAGATTAATTATAATATGGTGCGCCAACGACATGGCTGTGTATATTTGTGAAAAAATATGAACGTTACATATATATATATATTATGTATATTTAATATTGTATGGACAATATAATAAATTTCTATGCACCGTGCACACCCATGGCAGTTGGGACGCATCAGGCAGCCATCCTATACCCTTTTAAAACATTAATTATATTATCATACTTGTTATGTATCCTAATTTAAAACATCATCAAATATTGAACAGATATTATTTAGAAATAACTGTCATTTATGTAAATAATACAGTCGTTAGTATGTTCAGTCACTGTGAGCTATTATTTTATAATTTGTTTACATAAAAAATTATTAGTATATATGTCATCATTGAGTTGGCTCAAATATTTTATTATGTGTAATTGTATGTATGTGTGTCTCTTTGTGTGTATATATATTTATATTGTTATGGAGCAAAATATTAATTTTTTAACTTTTAATTAACCATTTATCTTACCGCCCCATTCTTTTATGAACCTATATTATATATAGATATATGTGTAAAATTAAATTACTATATAAATATTTATATTTATATAT
>JAEMOT010000205.1:0-21558 GCA_019297695.1 Apostasia ramifera
GCGGGCAGCCCCGGCTGGTGCGTGAATGGCGCTGTCGGGCAAGGCGCAGTCGCGCGTCCGGGATCTCGTGAGCGCGCTGCTCCTGGAGCAGGGGAACGCAAGGTCGGAGAGCAGGCGCGTCTGTCTGAACTGTACGAGGAAGGGGAATGCTGGAGGTGCAAGATGAAGGGAATCGAACCCGGAGGGGAGGAGCTGGAGCGGGTGGAGTTTAGGGATTTTCACCCAAGGCCCAAGCCCTTCCCTATCCAGGATATCGATTCATTCCAGAATCAAATAATCCCAAGGGAAACACAAATCAGATTTATTCAGCGTTAAAAAAATCAGAGTAACAGGGAGGCGTTTATATAGACCTTCATACAGACTGACTCAATAAAGAAAAATACATAATGTAATAAATTCCTTACATAAACGAGAAAATACTAGATAACATGCCTAAAATAATAATCACCGAAATAGAAACAACTAATACAAAATAAATGCGAGAAATAAAATCATCCCAAAATGGAATCTCCAATCAATCAGAATGAATAGGAGATTTTCAATCCATCGAGTCAGCGATTCGCAGCATCCATCTTTCCCAATCTGTCCTAATAGTCAATCAATCCAGATCGAAGCAGCATGGCTAGATCTCGGCCGTTGACGGTAAACTCTGCCAGGAATGAATCGACGGTCGATCGTGGTGTCCCCACCAACTTATCTTTATGTGGTCAACTTCTTCAGCAATCTTCATCTTCATCTCTAATGCGGCATCGCCTTCTCTCAATCAACATGAAGGCCAACTGAGGCACTACATAGCCTCAGTTTCTCCGTAGAGATTACCTTAGTAAGCATGTCGGCTGGATTTTTCGTACCAAGAATCTTTACTAATGACAGCATTCCATCATCAATCAAACTCCTGATATAATGATATTTCAGTTGTATGTGCTTTGTCCTTGAGTAAAACACTGGATTATGAGCTAGACAAATGACACTTTGACTATCACTGAATAGAATACTGTTATCTTGTTCTTTGCCTATCTCATTTAGAAAACTTCTTAACCAAAATATTTCTTTCCCAGCCTCTGAGATTGCAACGTATTCAGCTTCCGTGGTTGATAGTGCAATACATTTTTTAAGCTTTGATATCCAACTAATAGCAGTTCCTCCAAGAGTAAAAACATACTCTGAGGTGCTCTTCCTATAATCCAGATGTCCACTAAGATCCGCATCTACATGTCCCTTCAGGATGATCTTGTCTCTTTTGTAGCAAAGAGCTATGCTTGCAGTTCCTTTGAGATATCTGAGCAATCATTTAACAGCTTCCCAATGTTCTGAGCTCGGATGTGCTATAAACCTGCTCACAACTTCTACTGCAAAAGCAATATCTGGTCTCGTACTCACCATGGCATACATAAGGCTATCGACCGCTAATGCATATGGTATCTTCACCATGTGTTCTCGTACCTCATCTGTCTTTGGTGACTGTTCCTTTGTCAGTTTAAAATGAGCTCCTAATGGAGTACTCCTGGGTTTTGCATCCTTGACTCCAAATCTCTCAAGTATTTTGTAGATGTACTTTTTCTGAGATAATTTAAGAGTTTCATTAGATCTGTCCCTTGTGATTCGCATCCCAAGAATCTGATTTGCAGCACCCAAATCTTTCATCTCAAACTGCACTGATAACTGTTGTTTCAGCCTGCAAATCTCCCTCATGCTCTTACTTGTAATGAGTATATCATCTACATATAACAGCAATATAACGTAGCAATCACCAAAAAATTTGAAATAGTAGCAGTGATCCATTTCACATCGAATGAAATTCTTTTTACACATAAATGTGTCAAACTTCTTGTACTAGCCTAGGAGCCTGTTTGAGACCATACAAGCTCTTTTTCAATTTGCATACTAGATTTTTCTTGCTAGATACTTGAAAACCTTCTGATTGTGCCATGTAGATATCCTCCTCCAAATCATCATGGAGGAAAGAAGTCTTCACATCTAACTATTGTAGGTACAAGTCTTCTGCAGCTACAATGCTCAACAATACTTTGATAGTAGTTAACTTAACAATAGCTACAATGCTCAACAATGCTAGATACTTTCTGCTGAAAGTCTTTCACCATCAATCGTGCCTTGCATCTCTTATTACCATCAGCCTCTTCCTTGATCCTGTATATCCACTTGTTTTAAAGAGCTTTCTTCCCATCCGGCATTGAAGATAACTCTCAAGTTCTGTTTTTCATCAAAGAATCAAACTCATCCTGCATGGCTGACTCCCACTTGACAGAATCTTTTACCTGCTTTGCTTCACTATAACACTCTGGTTCACCATAATCAGTCAGTAGCAGATAATGTAAAGATGAGGAATACCTCTGAGTAGGTTTTGGGATCTTACTCGTTCTCCTCAAGGTGGGTATCAGAGAGGTCACCTCTGGTCCAGATTCTTCCTCGGAATCAACAGTAGTAGGTTCAAGTTCACCCTTTTGAACTGCTTTTGAAATTTCCTCCAGCTCTATCTTACTTTCTTCTTTTGGTGTATTGCTAGATTTCATCTTTGACTTATAGACAATGCCCTCATTAAATGTGCCATCATTGCTTCTGATAATCTTTCTACCTGATTCATCCTAGAATCTGTAGCCATACTGATTACCTCCATAGCCAATGAAGTAGCATTTCTTCGTCTTAGCATCCAGCTTGTTTCTCTTCTCTATATCAATATGTATATATGAGAGACAACCAAAGACTCTTAAGTGAGCAAGATCAACCTTCTTTCCTGTCCACTTCTCTTTTGGCAAACTAAAATTTAGTGAAACTGAAGGTCCTCTGTTGAGCAAATATGCTGCTGTACTGACTGCTTCTGCCCAGAAGGATTTAGGCAAACCTGCATGTAGCCTCATAGCTCTAGCACGCTCATTTGAAGACCTGTTCATTCTCTCAGCAACTACATCCTGTTGTGGCCTATTTGGTACTGTCCTCAACATCTTGATGTCATTCTCTGCACAGAAAACCTTGAACTTTTTATTATCATACTCGCCGCCATTATCTGACTTGAGGCACTTGATTTTCAGACCACATGCTTTCAATTTCAGCTTTTCACTTCTTAAAAGTGCTGAAAACATCCAATTTATTTTTTAAAAAATAAATTCATACCTTGCGAGAAGAATCATCAATAAAAGTAACATAGTAGCGAGATCCTCCAAGAGAATGAATTGGCGTAGGTCTCCAAACATCTGTATGGATTAACTCTAGCTTGCATGCACGCAAATCTCTTACAGTTTTAGTAAAGCTTACCTTTTTATGTTTGCCCAAATCACAGACTTCACAAAGACCAATATCCACAGATTTTTTTTTGGTAGATAACTTTTTGACGCCATCACTTTCATTTCTTTCTCACTCATGTGGCCAAGTCTGCAGTGCCATAATTTTGAGCTTTCTTCCGTGCTGACAACATTAATAGTATCCCTATTTTCATCAGTCATGTATAATGTGTCTTTCTTTATTCATCTTGCCACAATCATAGCACCCTTTATAATCCTCCAAGAACTATTCCCAAATATAGTTTTGTACCCAATGCTATCTAACTGACTAGTAGAAATTAAATTGCGTTTGAGTCCAGGAATATACCTTACATCATGCAACTTCCAGATAGAACCATTCCAAGTCCTGATCTGTACATCACCTTTCCCTGCAATTTCTAAAGGCTCATCATCTGCTAAATAAACCTTTCTGAACTTTCCAACAGTAAAATTCTGCAATAGCTCTTTGCATGAGATAGAGTGAAATGATGCACTTGAGCCTAATATCCATGATTCGATAGGACTATCCACACTCAATACCAGAGCATCCAGATTCTCTTTAATAGTTGCATTCATAGACTTTTTCTCATCCTGACTCCAGCTTTCTTTCTTTGGGACTTTGCAATTCCTTTTTAGATGACCCTTTCTGCCACAGTTCCAACATACTTTATCATTTGGAGGCTGGGATTTACTTCTTCCCTTAGATTTGAATTTGCTAATCTGACTTTTCTGAAAACTTCTACCTCTGCCTCTATCCGTATGTAAGACAGTTCCTGGAGATTCTCCAGATTCCCTTTTACGAATGTCCTCGCTAAGAATCAACTTTCGAACCTCCTGAAGCTTCATCTTTTTCTGACCAGATGAATTACTCACCGCTGTGACTACAGTGCTCCAACTCTCTGGTAAAGAAGATAACAAAATAAGCGCATTTATTTCATCATCAAAATTTATGTCAACCGAACTCAACTGCGTTGTGATGATGTTAAATTCATTGATGTGATCTGTGACAGAAGATCCTTCGGTCATCTTTAGATTGAATAGACGACGCATTAGATAAACTTTGTTTAATGTCGAAGGCTTCTCATACATATTTCACAAAGCCTTCATCAAACTAGCTGTCGTCTTCTCGTTGACAATATTGAAAGTCACATTTCTCGCCAACGTAAGTCTGATCATCCCTAATGCCTGGCGATCCATAAGATCCCATTCTTCTTGCTTCATCGATTCTGGCTTTTCACCCACTAAAAGCAAATATAACTTCTTTTGATAAAGCAAATCCTCTATCTGCATCTTCCAGAATCCAAAGTCCTTGCCATCGAATCGATCAATCTTCACCTTTGCATCCTCCATCGCGTGCTCCCACTATTTCGATCAACCAAGCAATCTGAACCTAGCTCTGATACCAATTGTTGGGAATATGATCTCGCTTGGCAATACAAAGCCAGGATAATTCTCTCAACATCGCAAAAAAAAAAAAACAGATCGAAATCATAAGCTACACAGAAGATCCGATGCAAATCTCAGAAGAAAGAATAAGAAATAAGAGAACACCAATTTTACGTGGAAAACCCCAAATCCGGGAAAAAATCACGGCCGTACTAGAGAAAATTTTCACTATTCTTCAAAAGATCTCCAAAGAGAGTACAAAGATATCTCAATCTCACCCTCTCAAATCCTAAAATAGCTCACAATGATTAGACTTGATTAAGATTGGACGTACATGAGGTATTTATAGAGAAATCTCATAACAAACATGAGATAAATGTGAAAACCTCATAACAGATGTAAAATCCCTATAACAAACATTTGTTATACTAACTATTTCCAATCTTCATGCTGTAGAAGATCTACACTCCACACTCCTATCATAAAGTGCAGTGAGATAGAGGCTAACTATTCATATTTCGATAGAAGGAACTTGTGGAGTCCACCATGGTTTGTCATAGAAATGCACATGAACACACAAATATGGATGTGTACACACATATATATGGTTGGCTGGATGGCTGATTGTTGGTGGGTGTGTGCATGCATGTGTGCGTGTGTTTGCGCACACTAACACTATGCTAAAGATGAAGGTTAAGTTGCCATGCTATGTGACATCTGTGTCTCTGTGTGTGTTTGTGTGTGTGTGCGCGCATGTCTAACACTGAGCTGAAGATGCAGCTTGAAGTTGTCGTTCCATGCAACATCTTGTAGTATTCTGTATGCATATTCCATATTTGTTGGTATTTTCGTGTGTTAGCTATTGAAACAGTTGGATGCGTAGATGACGGCTATCAGCAGTTTAACTTTATGTTGTGCAAGTTTGTGTCATAGTCAAATCTGTCATCTGTACTTTCCCCTTTGCAATTGAAGGTTTCTAGTATTTTTTTCTAATTTCAATTTGTATTGACTTTAGTAGTTCTTTACTGTGTTAATTGTTATGGAATAATGGGATGGTTACGAAGTTGAGAGAATTGTATACTGAACTGATAACAAGGAAGCCTTCTGATACGATTTTACTCTCAAAAAGTTTGGTAGAGATTGTTTTCTATTTTTCATTAACTTCTCTTTCAAAATAGGTTCCGCCATTTCCCAAATATACATCTGCAACTGCTCAAAGGAATCTGAAGAATTATGCTCAGGTATTATGAAAAACTTATCTGCATATTCTTGATGGGCGCTTATCTTTTTCAGGCCTATTTTTTTAATTATAACCAACGTCAACTAAGGTAAAGCTTTAATCCAAGTAACTTGTGGTTCTCCATTTAGCTCTATGTAAAGCTTAATAGTTTGAATTGAGTTATATGCATGCTAATCTTTATGCTGATTATATCTGAAGATTTGAATTTGGTTCTTTTTACTGCTTGATTATGTAAATTTTTAGCTCTTCTAAAATGCCAGCATTTTTTACCTTTATCTGTACTCATGTGTTTGGTTCCTTTTGGCATTTTATGTCAAGATTTAAAGTTAGGTATTTCAAATAACATGCTTTTGATGCAATTTCGTAAAAATTCATGTTGTATTTGTTTATCAAGTTTTACGTAATATAGTTGCTTTTCTTATTTGGGATTTGGGACTCGACAAGGGCTTGTGAGGATAAATATGAGGATACATTTGTGAGGAGATTGGAGCAACTTCAATTGAAGATAAACTTAGAGAAAATCGTTTTAAATGGTTTGGACATATAAATTGTAGGCCAATATAAGATCTAATGAGAAGAGTTGGGTTATTGAATTTTGCTCATATAAAAAGAGGAAGAGAGATCAAAAAATACATGACAAGAAATTATAATGAATTACCTTATATGCTTGGAGCTAAATAAGGTGTTCTTATTTGATTAAGTCCAATGGAAACAGAAGATTCATGTACCTAGTGGGATTAAGGCTTAGTTATTATTGATTTGAGATGAGATAACATGCTTTTAACCTTTGAGTTGTAAACAGTTGAGGTAATACATTATCTGAAAAGTATGCTTAGAAGTATAATGCATTTTTTATTAAAGAAAAAAAGAAGTATAATGCATCATGGTCCTATTGCTCTACTTGATGTCGTTGCAGTTCCTTCAACGTGATGATGAGGAGAATAGCTGGCTTGGGTTTGTTAAAAAAAGGAGATTATGGTTTACTTTTTTAATGTGATTGTGGTGATTTTGAGTAATATGGAATAGGTGCTAGGGGAGGAGGCAAAAGTGGTGATGGAACAGAGGGTTGGTGGTGATACCGTGCTAAGTGATGTTTTTGGATTGAGTCCGACGGTTATCTATTTTAATATAGGCAGAAAGGCTGGCTTCCATAATGCAATTGAAGAACTTGTTTGGTTTGCTGCAAATTTTGGGCCTGTCCTTGGGGCTTGATTAACTTTGAGCTGAATTTGCATTTCAGGGGATGGCAAAGTGTTTCTTCAAACAATTCTTTTTCTATTTTTTCAAGGCATAATTCAAACACAAAAGTTACAGAGGCCAAATTCAGTCCTCTGTGATATTAACCTTAACGTAAAAGTTAATTTGTAGCTTTGGAAGATTGCAATTTCACAGTAATATTTAAGAAAGCTATTATGTTCTGCCGGATGACTCTTCATATGAAGTTACGATGGTTGCATATCTTGAAATGCACATCATGCCATAACTTTTATTTTTATTTTGGTAAATTACATCGCGTGTAGCGGCTGCTGCAGGGGTGCTGCGTGCGGCCCTTTTTGCCATCCTATAGTGAGAAAGATAGGGGCGTTTAAGTAATTAATCAATTAAAAAAGACTTTCTCTGACAATTTCTGTCCAAATGGACTTTCGTGATGTGCTTATTTTAATTATAAGGACTTAACTGTTAATATGTGCATAGCTTAGAGGCTCAAATATTAAAAATTCAAAATTATAAACTTCGGTGGTATTAACCCTAAAATTAGGGACCTGAATGTAATTTACCATTATTTTTTTGGCAATCCAAAAAGGCTAGCTTCTTTTACCTTTTTGATGAATCAAAGCTGTTGTACTCGAGTAGTTTTTTATGATGGAATCTGGACTCTTGTTCCAGCATTTTTAATGCTGTCTAGGGATGCATCCTCCTATCAAACTGTGCCATGGTAGCTTGTTATTGACAACAATAACGCCAGATGCTTCATTTAAAACTTTCTTTAAAGTCCATCTGTATATACTATAGCTTTGTTACTGGTAACTTCATCTTTATGGTGATTTTCTTCTATCAGCTTTATGTTGATTTGGCAAGTTGCTTTACGACTGGAAAATTTTCAGAGCTTGAGGCATTTATACAAGCAAATGCGGAGAAATTTCAAACTGTGAGGCACTATTCGTTCTATCTTTTTGCTCAGTTTTGTTTCCATGTAATAACACGGCTAGAGCGTGTAGTCTTTTAAATTAAATTGGTGATGGGATATTATTTGTTTATTCCTCTCTTCATACTCCACTTCCTAATCTTGCAATTTCTTGCTTATTGCAAAAACTTTACTGCATCCATGAGTTTATGCAATAGAAGAATAATTTTTTAAAGGGAAAAAATAAAAACTACTTTTATTTTACCGTGGCTTGACTTGATGTTGTATTTCAACTATTTAGGTTTGTTTGTTTGTAAGGTTAAATTTAACAAGGTTAAAATTAAACTTGGATAGAGATATTTTTTCATTGAAAGTTGTGAATAATGTGAAATAAAGTTAGTTATTATGTTGGGATATGTGAGAGATGTGATATAAGTTATTATTTTAGTAATGTGTGTAGGATGTGAAATAAAGTTAATTTTTAATATTAAATTTTATGTGTGATGTGATATGCCAGGTTAAAATTAAACCAAATTAATTTTTAACTTCAAAACAAATGGGGCCTTTAAGTTACTCATGCTCTCAAATATTTGTTCAGGACAACAATTTTGGCTTGGTTAAGCAGGTTCTTTCATCTTTGTACAAGCGTAATATCCAGAGATTGACTCAAACTTACTTGACCCTTTCGCTTCAAGATATAGCCAATACAGTTAATCTAAATTCTGCAAAAGACGCTGAAATGCGGGTTCTTCAGATGGTATTTCTCCTTGTCGCATGTTTTTGGCCCTAAGCTTATTGGTGATTCTGAAATTTTCATGTTCTTCAATACTAGATTCAAGATGGAGAGATATTTGCCACAATAAACCAGAAGGATGGAATGGTTAGTTTCCATGAAGACCCTGAGCAATACAAGACGTGTGAGACAATCGAGCATCTTGATTCATCTATTCAAAGGTTAATAAATTTTTTTGGATTCATACTTTTATATTTCTTTTTGAGTTAATTATTGAAAGGTTCCTATAGTTAATCTCTAATTACATTTTGGTTCATATTTTTTTAATATTTGTTGATAGGTCCCTACAATTTACTTAATATTACAAATAAGATCCTTTCACAATTATTATTAATAGATTTTCAATTTTACCTTTAACACCTTTAAATTTTCAAAATTATGTCATTAATAGATTTTCTCTCATCACTTTTTCACTCGTCACCGTCGCTGCATCGTCGCTACCTTGTCTTTACCCTCTCCCGGGGGTGGGGAGGAGAGGGGGGAGAGAGAGAGAGAGAGGGGTGGGGCAGAGGAAAATGAATGGGAAAAAATTGAAATTTTTAAAATTTTAAAACAAAATATACCTTAGATGTTATCAAAAATCATCAGTTTGGACCTTTTATGCAATAATTATAAGTTACAAGGACCGTTACAAAGTTTTGAAAATATGGGCCAATTAGAAAGTTTTTAGAAACTGTGGACAAAATATAATTAGGGTTAACTATAGGGATCTTTCAGTAATTAATCTTTTCTTTTTTAGTGGTTATTATTTGATCGAAAATAAAAAAATAAAAAATAAATGACATATATTTAGTAGAAACATGCGCACACCTAGTATTACAAAATTAATCTAGTCAACCGAAGCTTGACCCGATTAACTATTTCTATAAACATGAGCCAATTTCCTGTCTGGTATTGGTGTCTAATCCATTACGCCTTATTTCAGATTGGTATCTAGGTTGACCAAGAAGTTTGTGTTAAGACCCTTCCTATTACTTCTATAGGAACATGTGCTTCTTTATTAGAGAGATGTGTAATTGGACTTGTTTTTGAACATTCAATGTATTGGCGGTGAAATTTGTACAATGTGAGGTGTTGAATGTCTAGCAGGATCCTGATAGTAAATAGATGAAGCCTCCTGCAAAAATATCCAGTGGACACCAAAATTTACATGGTTCAAAGATGTTCTTTGTCCATGGGTTTTAGCCGGGCAAAAAAATTGTTTTGCTATGAAATAAGGGCTCCCGTGAGAGGATTACACGAGAAATGTACATTAATTATATAAAGAAATAAGTAAAAGAATTGAAAATAAACTTTGAATGAAAGTGGATTTAAAAATAAGTCCCAAATTGTAAACTTGTAGAGAGATATATGAAAGAGTTGGTATTTTGGGTGGAGGGATGGCCAGAGTTGGTCAAAATCTCATGTAGACTTGATGCTATGCATACATGCTTGTGTAAACTTGTCTCTAGCGAATGGTATTTGTCCCAGGTGTCTTTGAAGAAGAAGAAGAGGATGAAGAGGGTCCACTTTATTCTTTTTGTCTTCTTTTGATGTAGGGCCTGAGTTTCTGCATCAACACAATGTATTTCTATTTTTTAAAGTCCCTTAAATGGATGTTATTGCTGTGATTCATTTACTAACCTAGTTTAATTATGGGACCATTATGTGATTATTTTTGGTGTTTTGAAATGAATGTGTATGAGATGTGATGTTTGGTTATGAGCGTCGGACTTGATCTAGTTCAAGACCAAACTTGCTTACTAGTTACTGCCGCTGATATATACATTCATGCTCCTGAAATCGTGTTTCACAATGGCAGATTAATGACATTGTCGAAGAAGCTGACTACCCTAGAGGAGCAGATTTCATGCGATCCAGCATACCATTCAAAGGTGAAACATTTAATGTCTACTCTTGATTCTATACGTTTTTGTGATGCTTTTCTTTTATTAAGATGTCAGTGTTGTTCTCCAGATTGGTAGAGATAGACCCAGATTTGACCTCGATGAATTCGATTCTGTACCTCATAAGTTCCTGTGATCTTGTCTCGGATTGCTAAAATTTCCTCGGAGCCTGCAGCCTTTGGGATCAGTCGGTTAGAATTTCATCTTCAAAATACTATCTAAAGCAATTAGAAAAGTGTTTTGTTGTTTATCAGAATAGTTTCAGTGGCTATCTACTTCCCCTCCTCTATTCTCTCTCATATGATGTGCATAGTTTGGTTTTCTTTTTCTTTTTTTGATGAACATGCATAGGTTGGCTTTTACCACTTTCCTCCAATTGTTTTGAAATTTCCATCAGAATGCTTATATTGGAAGGGTTTTTCATTAGTGACATAGCTTGTAACCATGGCAGAGTCTATGGGCACTGATGCAAGTAGCAATACCTACTGGTGAGATTATTTCACACAATAAAACTCATGACCACTAATGTTATGATTATAGTTGGTTGATATAATTCAATGCCCATATGATTTACAATTGATAGGAGAGATGAAAGTAGAATGATAACTTACAGCAAAAAAAAGTCTTATGCTGCGTCATTCTGCCATTGCCAATCTGGGAAAGATTGGGGTTCAAAACTGTTGGCAAGTTCGATGTGGGGGAGTAAACTTTTAGCTCGATCGGGATAAGTACCTCCCCGCCGAAAACTAGAAAGTACGGCATTTGACCCGTAGTAGCGGTTGGTGTACAGTTGAGATCCCAGATTACTGCCGGCAGCTTAGCTGCTCATGATGACCCAACGCCTTTGAATCGCCTCTTTAGTGTTTTAAGGAAGTTCTTGTTCATTGTTTCGCCGTGCCCGTTGGATTGGGGGTGACGAACTAGGGCGAACTTCAAATTTATGCTGTTTTCGGAGCAGAGATCCTGAACGGCGTGGCTCGTAAAGGATGTACCATTGTTGCAGACCAAAGTGGGGAATTCTGAATCAACATATGAGCTGCCCCCAGATGAAATTTCTTACGCTCGCTCCAGTCGGTTGTGCCATTGCTTTGGCTTCTTCAAGAAGTAGTCTGTTGTTAACAGTAACGCAAGTTGCTGCCTAATCTTGGGAATGGTCTCAAGAAGTCTAATCCTTACATTGAAAAGAGCCATGCGCTTACTAGGGATTGGAGCTATGCTGCGAGCTACCTTAGGATGTTCGAATAGATCTAACACTGGGGGCATTTTCGATTAAATTCTTTGGCATTTTTGTGGATATTCGGCCAGTGATACCCTTGGCACAAGACTTGGAGTGTGAGGTTCCGCCCGGCAGCGTGGGCCCCACATTCTCCAAAGTGGATCCATTCGAGTACGGCTTTGGAGTCTTCCTCACGAATGCATTTCACCAGAGGCCATAAGTAGTAGCGTCTGAATAGTTTCCCTTATATGAGAACATATTTCGCAGCTTTTACTCGGAGTTTCCTAGCCTCGTACTTGCCGGTTTGGAGTTCCCCCATATGAGGTTTGGAGTTCCCCCATCGCAGGATTTCGTCCAGCTTTTGGGGTTGGGATCAACGTCGAACACTTCATAATTATCATAGGTCGGTGCCGAAATGTCTTGGACCTCTCCCTCTGTCTTTTGCCAGTTCTTCTACGAGGGAGTTCATTTCGCGAGGGATGTGAAGCAAAAGTGTGTGGGCCGAATTGTTGCATGAGGCTTTTGGTGGATCGCAGATACTTTTTTAGTGTCCCATTTTCTGTTTGGTATGTTCCCCATAACTGGTTTATTATCAATTTGGAGTCATTATAAATGTGGAGGTATTAAACCACTTAGGGGTGGCAATTTGTACCAGTACCCGATTAAATCGCCCCGACCCGCCTCTAATGGGACTGGTATGGGTACTAAAATTTTATCTGCGCCCCGTAACCCGCCCCGCCCCGCCCCGTTATGAAATGGGGCGGGTTCGGGTATGAATCAACCATACCCGCTTCGCCCTGTTATGCATATATTTTTATCTATTCTTATATAGACTTATATAGAGTCAAATAAAAAGAGTGCATTGAAAATGAAGAAATATAATGCTTTGCTTTCATAGTGTTCATTATGTGGCACGATTTTTGTTATTTCAAATAAAGTAAAATAATTCGATTTTGATTAACATTAGTGAGGAAACGGGACAGGGCGGGACGGGTATGGGTTTATGAAAATTAGAATAGGGACGGGGCGGAAACGGGTATGGGGCGAGTATGGGTAATGAATAATATATAGCGGGGCGGGTATGAGTATTTATAAATCTGACCCAAACCCGTCACATTGCCATTCCTAAAACCCCTAGACCCCTTGCGAATTTGAGTCTAGCAATGAGTGCCTTATATTCATCTTGGTTTTTCGGAGACGGATCCCCCAGGGGTTGGTGAGGATGATGCCAATCCCTTGGGTCTGTTCCCCTAACACCCCGTCTACATGGAGGCTCCAGGGCAGTTGCTTTTCAGGGGGTTCTGATTGCTTGACCGTTGTCAATTCGGTGACGAAATCAGCCGACACCTGGCTCTTTAAAGTTGATCTTGAGAGAAAGTCAACATTGAACTCCGAGAGTTCGATGGCCCACTTCTTCAGTCTCCCTGAGACTTCGAGGGAGCGGAGTACTCTCTAAAGGGGTTGATCCATGACCACTTTGATGGAGTGAGCTTGAAAATAATGGTGCAACCTGCAAGCAGTAATTATGAAGGCTAGAGAGTTTTTCGAGAGGGGGCTTTTCGGCTCTGGCTCTCACCTCCATAAGGGTCTTTGGCATGTCATCGACGAAAGAGTTGTATAGTTCCTCGGGGAGTATGATGTGGACGAAGATCATAGTCGACCTGTTGTCGGTAGTGTCTTTCGTCTCAGCGTTTATTTTTGAAAATTTGTCAACATATTCGCGGAGAGATTCATCTGGGCACTGCTTGATCTGTCACAACTCATGGATAGTTCGAGTGGTGGTCTTAAATGTGCCAAATCTTGTGCGAAACTACTCTGAGAATTGCTCGAAATTCTATATGGATCCTGGGGGAATTTTTTCAAACTCGTCCAATGCCAGCCTCGTCAAAGTATTTCGAAAGAGCTAGCACTTGTATGCGTTTGAAATAGGGTTACCTGTCGCCAGGGCGTTTTTGAAGCGCTTCACATGCTATGCCGCGTCCATGAGCCCGTCATAGTCATTGACTTTGGGAGCCTTGTAATTGCGCGGTGCGGTGCTACCATGATCGTAGGTTTAAAGATCGAATTCATCGGAGGAGCCGATTGACCTCAGGGCAACTCTCCTCCACAGCGAGATTACTGGCCTCTTCAAGGTGCAGTTCATTTCGCTCCGTGCTCGACGGGGGAGGAGGAATAGAGCCCTCAAGCGATATGGCTAGGGGCAGGGGTGGTCTTTGCTGCTAGAAAAGAGCTGGAAGGTTGGCAAGAAAGTTGTTCATTATCTGGGAGAATTTAGCCGCTTTATGCGTGAGAGCCTGCAACTGGCAATCGTTCACAGCAGTGTTGGGCTGAGATATAAATGTTGTTTGCTGCTTTGTCGTCGAGGGATTTTTGCCGTATGTTTCCTCCATGGATGGTTAAAGCAACGGGGTTCGGTCCTGCATATGGGCACCAAATTATTGATGTCAGAAAATTAGAAATAATTTGGAGAGAAATTTTTTACGTGGATACCGCTTGAGCAGGAGAATCACGGCGCCAAAACATGGCTGCTTGGAAGGTTTCCACTAAAGGAGAAAATGATTTACAAAAGGGAGTTAGAAGTTAGTGGAGAGAGAGAGAGAGATGCGGACCAGGAAGGAATTTCGCCTTTCTTATTAGAATGAGATTTTTATAGTTTAAACCTGACTTGTGATTGTCATTTCAAAGAAATGGCTTCTGTCTCTGCCATGACATAAGTGATGGCGGTGTATTCAGAGTCCGGAGGTCTTGCTCGTACGGGTTGCCATCCTTCTTAAAAACAGCCTAAAATTTTTTATTTTATACTGCTTGAGTCCTTCGAAGTAGGCTTTGTCATGCGTCCACCAAAATATGAAAAATTGATGTCCTCTTCTTCATTCTTTTCCCTAGCGCAGCTGGGCTGCTTCTCGTGGATTTTCGTAACCCTGCTGTGCAAAAGAAAAAAAAAATGAAGTGTCAGATGTCTACGAATTTGATCTCTTTCAGACCTATTGCTGATTAATAAAAATATTTATGTTATGGTAGTATCATGAAGGCCTCAAGCTCCTTAGAAGTTTTTTTTTTTTTTTAAAAAAAAATACTTTTAGAAGTTAATATTGCTATGCTGCTTGCATCGGGGAACCAGGTTTGTTCTTTGTGTGTCCTCATTTTAATTTAAATTTTAATTAATTCTTTTTGTTTTCAGATTTAGTCACACACCATTAAGGGTGGAAATAATTATGTAAAATACGTGTTTGTCAAATATTAAAATTCAATTTTAAATCAAGGTTTTCAGAACCGAACTGAAAATTGAACCGGTCAATCGACTGATTTATGATTTTATCAATTCAACCGATTGAACTGCGGTTCAACCGGATGAATTAATAATTATATTATAATTATATTTAAATTTTTTAAATATGAGATTAATTTTTAAAATATGATGAAAATTATTTTAAAAAAATAGTATAATTAATTTAAAAAATTTATTAACACAAGGTATATATAAAAAATTATAAATTATGGAATAAAAAAATATAATTATTTTTTTTGTCATTCAATATATGTCACTTTTATAACAATTTAAAATAAATTTATGATAAAAAAATTAATAAATTAGCTAAATATTTACTATATTAAATCCGGTTTGACCGGTTAATAATCGGCTCGTTCGGTTCAGTGATTGAATTGATTTTTACCTGTCCAATCTGATTTTTAATTGATTTTGGTTCTAACATTGAACCAGATCGGACTTTGGGTTGGTTCGCAGTCGAACCGGCCGGGCCGGTCCGATTCCAAAAACCTTGTTTCAAACTCTCAAGATTTAATTGCGAGGTGGAATGTGTGGGAGTAGTGCACGCACAAATCAGTTGACACGTGGCAAGTGGTTAATAACACAAATTTCTGTGGGCTAATGCTGTGCTTTTTATCATGAGTAGTCATTAAATTTGTGACTATAATTATTCGATTGTTTCTGCTGATATTTTAAATTTTGAATATTCAAATGTACAATTATGTTATCATCTGTATTTATGTGGTAGTTAAATAATAGGCCCTGTTTATTTTATAGGTTAGCTTTTTTAAATGTTTATTTAATGTATTTAGTTTTTTATTATTTTAGTATTATGATATATTATAATATTTAAATATTATTTTTTATTTAATAATTTTATAATTTTTTAAAAAATTATTTATATATATTATTAAATTAAATAATTATTTTTTTAAAATAATATGATATTATATTAAGATAATATTGAACTAAATATTTTTTAAAATTAAAATTAACATTATTTTATAATTTATATTTAACATTTGTTTCTATAAATAATTATTTCATATATTAAATAAATATTGTTGTTTAAATTCAATTTTAACATAATTAAAGTTCAATTTTTATAAAATATATTTTATGTGATTAACCCTTTTTTGGTTCATGAGGTTTCCCCTAATTCTCTAAATTTTCAAGCACTTGTTATTGCTCCACGAACATTAAAGAGAGAGAGAGAGAGAGAATTTTTATGGTCCAAGATAAAATTATAAAAAAAAAGTGAATTAAGTTCAATGAATAGGGATGTTAATTAAAGAAATGATAGATAAAATATTATATTGAGAAAAGTTTGCTAAATATTATTAAAAAAATCAAGGTTTTAAAAACCGGACCGGACCGGTTCAACTGGTCAAACCGTGAACCGGACCGGACCGGACCGGTTCAACCGGTCAAATCGTGAACCGGACCGGACCGGACCGATTTAATTTTATAACCGGATCCGCTTAAAATCGGCCAGAACCGGTCTAAACCGCGGTTCAACCGGTCAACCGGTGAACCGGTACGGTTGGACCGGTTGAGTTTAAACATAAAAAAAAAACTTTCCTAAATCCTAGGTCCCTAATCCAGCCTTCGTTCTGCGGCCTCTACTCGCGCAACAGTCACGAACTCGCGATTTCCCTTGCCTCGCACTCTCCTCTTCAGCCCCTATCCTCTCGGAATAATTTAGTATTTTAGTATTTTAGTGATATGAAATGATGAAATAATTTAGCATTTTAATATTGACAAAGCATACTATTTATTCAGATCTTTCAACGATGTACTAAATATTATACTCAATTTGTGATTTGCGAATATTTTGTTGGGTTATTGTTATTTCGATTTGCTGGAATTTTTTTTTGGGTTATTGACATAAGATATTATTTGTTGAATTCAATTATTAAATATTCATTTTATGTCAAATTATTGTGTTGATGTGTGAATAATATATTTTATTAGTTTTTTTAATTTTTACTTCATCCTGGTTCGACCCCGGTTCGATCATTGAACCTTGAACCTTTCAGTCTACCGGTTCTGAAGCCGGTCCGGTTTTCAAAATCTTGCAAAAAAATACATAAATATTGAAAATCATATTGACAGGATTGATTGATGAAATCTGATATAATTTTTTTTAAGGTAAGACTAGTAATGTTGATAAATATTGAAAATCATTCAATCACCAATGAAATAAGATAGCTTGCTGTCTACAGTGCATATTTCCTTTGTTCTTCATTGAGAATCATTCTCATTCTCATTACCATTTTTTTTCCTTTTTCTCTGTTTTTTTTTTTTTTTTTTTCATTCCTTTTCTTTTTAGCTTTTAGCATTAGTCTGATCATGAAGGACAACTTTTGACGAATCTATTAAAAATTATTAATGAAAATTCCACTAAAAGATGGCAAGTAGTCAAATGTGATGCTATTGCATTTCATTTCTCCCTAATGTGATGCTACATAACTTTGGATGGAAGTGGACATTTTTCTTTATATCTTTTATCTTACTCCAATGCATTTGATGCCCATGATGCCCCATTATTATTGTAGTGTCGAGAGATGCACAAATTCATTATTCTACACGAAATTTCATCGTAACTGACTACACGGACGCCTAACATCGCAGACGTTTGGTTCAATGTTATCGTAGTGTTGTGATGTGTCATTTGGAGTAATCGAGTGTTTGGTTTAATAACATTTAGATAATATTATTAAGAATTTAAGATTGTTATTTCAAAATATTATTTAGATGTCATTTTAATTATTATTTCTTAGGTAGAATTATATGTCACTCCTAAAAGAAATTTTTTTACTTGTTTAATCTTTAAAATTAGATATGTATATATATCATCTTATAATTTGAATATATAATTATGAATTATATTTTTTTATAGTAATAATTATGAAGAGATAGATTTTTCTCAATTTAATAAGTGTGCAGTTAATAATTATAAATTTATAATATGGGATGATATATGTAAATATTTGATTTTGAAAGTTAAATGAGTAAAAAAAAATTCTTTTGGGGTGATATATGTAATTCTCTCATTTTTTATTTTAATGATATTAAACTAAATAAATAATAATTAAAAGATAACATAAACATCTATATAGCATTGATATTTATATAATATATACATCTAAATAGCATTGAACTAAATGCTCTTTTATTTTCTCTCTCACAGCAGCTAAAGTAAATAATATCTGTGGTGGACTGAACTATTACATATGATATCAGAGTCACTCTGTATTATCTCTTGAACAATAGTGAGACTAATCTCAATTAAGACATTAAGCTCCAAAAGAGAGCGTGTGCAATACTCGTATAAGTAAATTTCTCATCGATAAAATATAAAAGAGATGCTGGATATATACGAGAACGCACTTACGCTTCACTGTCTGGTGAAACAGACAACCTTTCGATATAAAGGAAAAATGAGTGAATGGGAGGAGTCTTCTCTTTTTATCTTCATTTTAGGAATCCCACTAATTTGCCCCTCCACCTTTATCATCAGATTCTGTTCTATTGAGACTGTTCAACTTGAGCAAAATTTCATATTCTAGGTCCTGCTGGATCTGAATTCTTCAATCCCGACCGTCCATCTGATCATGGAAGCTTCACTGGCCGTATGATCATGATCTGTGGCTCAGGATAGCCATGCCCACTGCATCAATTCCTTGTCGGCCATTTCTTGTTCAGGCATGTTTTATGGATAAATTATTGGGTAAAATATCATTCGGGTCCTTAAAATTCGATCTTTATTTCATACAAGTTCACGAATTTGAATCCTTTTTCTAATGGGTTCTCGAGACTGAACCCCTATTTCACGCGAGTCTATGAATTAGATGAAAGTATTGTATGATTCTTGGACTCATGTGAAATAGTAGTCCAATACCACAGATTCATTAGAAATAGATCTCGAGAGTCAAATTAATCACAATCGAGTCTTTGAGACTAAAAATTCATTAGAATTTGTTGCTCTACTGAAAACAACTCGGATTGGCTGAAACTTCTCTTTTACACTTTAACGTTGATTAACTTTCTTCTTGTAAAAAGGAGAAATAATACGAAAGGATGAGAATTATATTTAAGCCAAACAAAAAATTTAAAGGAATACGTGATTGAAAATTGTGACTATTCTGTGAGACTATCTTGAAGTTAAATATAATATATTTTAGGATCTAATTGTAGTAGATTCAAGTGTTGGGACTTATAAATAAGTGGTACTTGATCTCATGAACATAGATATAATTTATTTAATTAATTTGTTACAAAATGCATGTTACATGCATCATAAATTATATATGTTATGAATTTGGACACTTTGAGAAGATTAATTATATATGAGAAACAAGTAGATGATGTGATGTAAGCTTTTTACAAATAAAGATATGAAGAACATCATCTTTGTGGGGGCAAAATTAATGGGATTGGGCTGTGCATTATGTAAGTTATTCAGTGCAAGTATACGTGCGGGCGAAACCCGTTGCTAGCAACGAGCAAGTAGATGTGTGACAGCATATGCACACGGAACACATTGCTCTCACCAAGCAAGAAACGATGCAAGACAACACTAAAAATGCAGCTAATGTCATTTCTATTTTAAATAAATATTATTCTACTTCATATAGTTTTTTTTTTTGTTTCATGTATTTTATATAAGCGAAAAAATATAATATTTATACAAAACAAAAAATATGCATGCAAAACATAAAATGTACATAGTAATTATAAACTATAAGGACCCGTTTGTTTTGAAGTTAAAAATTAAACCAGTTTAATTTTAACCTGTCATATCACATCATACATAAAATTTAATATTAAAAATTAACTTTATTTTATATCCTACACATATTACTAAAATAATAACTAACTTATATCACAGCTCTCACATATCCCAACATAATAACTAACTTTATCTCATATTATTCACAATTTTAATAAAAAAATATTTTTATCTAAATTTAATCTTACAAACAAACAGACCTAATGATCAAAAGAGATGCCTATAAGAGGCAAAAAAAACCTATGCGAACACAAAAATATGCATATACAAAAGAAAAAATTATATTTCCACGAAAAAAATGAGAGTTTAAACGTTCTTTCTATTCTATTTCTCACACGACAATAGCGGTGGGTCCCGCTTGCACATGCATCAATCTCATTTGCTATTAAATAACTAACAAAGATGTACTATTTAAACTTAATAATTTATTAGGAGTTAATAATTAGGACTGATGTGGAGGAGATTGTAGAGGAAGATTCTTCAAACCACTAGTTCTTGATGAGTAGATAAGGTTGACTCAATTATTTTATTTATTTATTTACTATTATTTAATTTATTTATTTATTATTTCATGCTGATCATGACTTTTGAACTGTTCTAAAAGTCAAAAAAAAAAAAGGAATATTTTCATGTGATTGATTCAACAGTCTCACACAATATGACAACATTGGGATTAGGCTGATAATAATGTTCATAACTTGAAGATGGTTTGAATTTTTAATGGAATTTAAATAATTAGATTTCATTGTATCTCAAAATTATTGAAAATTGGAAAATTAAATTGAGATGGAAGAAAATGATCAATCGAAAAATATGTTGGCTGTTAATTAATTAGATTTGATTGTTATCTTATTGATTTTAAATTAGAGTTTAAATATCTAACTATAATAGGGTCATTTTGATGTAAATGTTTATTAAAATAAATGTTAAATTATTCCATAAGGTTTTAAAAAAATTTTATTTAAACTCTTAAAAAAAAAATTGTGAAACTTCTATTCTGATTTGTATTTTTTCAAAAAATTACAAAAAAATTTAAAATCAAATTCCGATATAATTTTATAAATATTTATGTTTTAAGTAGATATATGTAAATATAACATTGAAATACAAAATTATAAATACAAAAGATGTAAGATTGAGATTGTTTAAAAAAAAAAAGGCAAGTAAAAATTCTTTAGTTTTTAATAATAATAATAATAATAATAATAATAATATTTTTAAATTTTTAAGATATTTTTTATATCTCTAATAATATTTAAGAACTACCAACCCTGATTACTCCTGATGCTATTTGTTGGCTTCAATATTCCTGCTGGCTGTTGAAAACTTGAACTGCCTCAAGTAGGGCTGATAATAAGCCGAGTTCACACGAGTTTGTCTTAATTTAAATTCGAAAATTTCAAATTTAATTCGAGTTAACTAAAATCTAATTTATTTCTAGTTAATTTTTGAGATAAATTAAGCTTAATTTTTAATCTAGTTTTTTACTTTTTAAAAAATTCAATTTATAAATAATATATATTAAATATTACTTTTTTAGTTAAATTTATATATAGTGTATATATTTATTTGTA
>JAEMOT010000205.1:25464-43450 GCA_019297695.1 Apostasia ramifera
ATATATATATATATATATAACATTTCAATTTTCCACTCTTCTTTGTTTTCTTAATATTCTTCTCCGTTAGACTATTTGTTAACACGTGGTTCCAATACTGCATCCCTGCCATACACATAGTGGCGAGCTGACATTTAGCTTTTATTTATTTACTAATTTATTTATCTGTTCTCACAGGACTCAAACCTCGGTCACGAGGGTTCAACCAAGCCTTGTCCAGGACGAGCCAGAACCATCCCTAATAACATCGATGACGATGTTACTCAACTGTACTTGTCACAGTCAGCGTGGCCCAACCGCGCCTTTCCCCCTACAAGACACTTTTTTCAGACCCGCAAATCAAGGATCTGCATGCTCCAGCCGCCACGGATCCCCTGAAGCCGCACCAATACTAAAAGATCATGCTCCCCTGTTGCTGCTTTTGGTCCCTCCAGCAGCCGACAAGCGGCGCGAGCTCAGAGCTTGTTCACTTCCTTTTCTTCGAAAAACCAGGACAAAGCTGTACAGTCCATCGCTTACAAATATCCTTGAACAGTCTTCAAAAGAGAGGATCCAAGATCGGAAGAATCGGGAAAGGGAGAATCAACAAGAGCAGCCAAGGCACAAGCAACTTCTCTGGTTCTCCCATCCTCACTGTATTAGAGCCCCAACTGAGGAGCTCTCTCTCTCTCTCTCTCCCTCTCTAAGTATTGTACTAGCCCTCACTGCTACCTTTCTTCTTTAGTGAAATCTCTTCGCTGATCGCCCGGTGGACGTAGGAGATTTCCTCTCTGAACCACCTTAAACCTCTATGTGCTGCTCTGGGTGTTTCTCTTTCTCTTAAGCTTAACTAACAAGCTTATCCCTCTGCGCGCCGCCGTTTCTCAGGACTCTCTCTCTTTTTTTCGGTGTTTCTTAGGATCCCCTATATCCTACGTCAACACTATTCAAAAAATATTCATCTGCATTCATTAATTAAGGAAATAACTTAAGTAATATTTTAAAAACTATATTATTTACAAGTTACACTTCAAATTATAAGAATTTATAGTTTATATATGTTAAGTGGCATTAAATTATAAATTAATCCTCCGGCATGTTTTTATCATCTTTTTAAACATGCAATTGAGTTTTATAGAGAAAAAATATATCAACTTTTAAAGAGAATGAAAATAGTAGTAATATATATGCCTGTAAAATAATCAGTAAGAATTTAATGTTTAACTTGTAAAAAATATAAGAATTTAGTACCATGATTGTAAATGCTTTTTGAATATTTTTATTTTACTTTATGTATATATGCAAATGTTTTTTTTATAAATGGTTTGTATGTAAATAATTTTTTTTTTAATGAGACCATTAATTAAACTGAGATTAGCTCATTGACCAAAAATTAATGAGTTTTAATTGATTTGAATTCAATAATTTAATTAAATTTTAAATTAAATAATCTGAAATATGCAAAAAATTAATTAAAATTAAAATAAGCAAAATGTGTGATTTATAATAAATTTTAAATCGCATGAATAATTATCTCCACATATATATAATAATAATATTTCTTGGTAATATATGTATAGGTTCAAGGACCAACATGCAACTATTTAAATTAAGGATAAATAGCTTGTACGTTCATAAAGTATTTATTTTTTTGCAAATTGATTTATAATATTTAAATAGTTGCATGTTGGTCCTTAAACATAACTTTATCTTATTATTTTTTTATAATAACTTTATCTTATTATTTAGTCAGTCATTAATTTGTTTTTTGAATTTTTTTGAATTTTATACTATTTAATCTACATCTCAAAATATTTTTTTCAAATTAGGTCAGTCTATATTAAACCTCAATAAAGCTTAAATTTAAGGCATTTGCAAAAATTAAATTTAAAATCAGATTAAAATTAACAATTAGTTGTAGTCATGTAGCTAATTTTTTTCAAAATAAAATTAATTTATATATTATTAATATTTTGTTTTTGTATGAGGGCATGCGTCACACGTGTCAATATTTTATTTGATTGCTAAATGAGCTGGTGCGCCGCGGGCATTCCACGGCGGCTCGTCGGATCCTGCAGACTGCTGAGGTGGCCTCTGCATTCGGCACGAATTTACCAGATTGCCACCCGGCGCCGCGTTTTAGGAAATATTTTTGTTTTTAATCTCAGGGTGGAAATATTCGTGGTTAAATTGTATCCGGGTTCTCAAATTTTAAAACAATTTTCATTGGCACAATTACATGTTAGTTTAAATTTGGTAACAACCTAAACCTTAATAGAGGGACTGATTTGAAATATTCAAAGGATTTCGGGGATTTAATTTATACATTTAACCATTGAAAAATAAATATAATATTTTGAATGATTTATGGAATTCATGTAAAATTTTTCTAAAGAATCTTTAATATTTATGATTTCAGCATTTTTATTTACTCATAAATCTCAATGGAAAAGAAAAATTATTATATATTTATTCTTCAACTGACATATATAATAATGAATTACCGTATGAAAAATAATTTTAGATAGTACATTATAATAATAATACATTTTAAGGACAAATAATATTTTTTTGTAATATTTTACTGCATAGAAAATAAAAGAAAATAAACTTGAAACTTTACATAAGAAATCTTGCTATTATTTTTAATGATAACTTGATATAATTGTTAATTTATAATAACAATATAAGATTTATGGAAATAGTTATATTTTAAAGTATTATGAGATTTTCATATGACGATCATTGATAGATGATTCATTAAAAAAATAATTAAATTTACACTAAACTAAGAGGAAATAAGGCATAATGATTTGATTGAATTGGGTAAAAAAAGTGATGAATGTGCTATTGTCTAAAAATTATTTTTATCTATAAAATGAGAATGATATTGTAATTAACAATACGAGGCTAGAGTGAGTCAGGAATAATTATCGAGTAATTTTCTAAATAAAAAGAATCATCCATTCAAAAAGTGACACCTAGTTAATTTTTAGGTCCAATAAAAGGGATATAACGATGAATTATTTCACGTCAAAATTGGAGAATTTATAGTTCCATAACTATATCAGCAAGATCATAATATTAAGATATCACTGTGTCATTTGAGAGGACAAAACTTTGAAGCTCGCTATGAGACTAGCCAGAACGAACAACATCTCGACAGTTGGGGCCGAATGTGCACCAAATGAGCACTCAACCAAAACTCGTTAAAAGGTCCAAAAAGTTATAGGACCCACATGAAATGAAGCCCGAAGTTAGGACTTGACTGCAATTTAATTTTCTTTTCGGTTATTTCGCGCGTAGAGATAGAAAGAGAAAGGAAGGAACGTGACGGAAACAATCGGACGGCTGAGAAAGGAAGATGCGGACAAAATGTAGATATCATCGATGATCATCAAACCATGCAAATCTGTCATCAAAAAAAAAAAAAAAAAAAAAAAAAACGTGCATATCACATGCGGACGTTTCTTTAATTATATAAATATTTAAATTTTTAATCTCAGCTATTTTATCATAATTTGAAATGTTCGTTTTAGCTAACGTATATATTATTAAGTAAAATTCGATTTATATTTGTTTGTTAGTGAGATTACTTGTTATACAACAGCTCTAACATAAAAATATTTAATTATATTTAAATTTTCATGATTTGAAAAATAAATCTTAAAAACTTATAAACTCTAGTTTTTTCTTTCATTCTAAATCATGAGTTTAAACAATATTCGCGTTAATTGATAACTAAACATTTGACACTGCTTCAATAGTTTTGTACGAAAAAAATACGATAGTGCTAATTCACATAGATCTCTGTTGGTTCTACCATTATTGAGATTTCGAAAGAGTATTTATCTCACATCATAAGTCCTTATGCTGACTAATTAGTTAAACAATATGTCAAATATGGCTAAATCCTGACATGAGAGGAATATTTTTAAGTGCAGATGAGAATAATTGAGAATAGTCTTGAATTAGTAAGTCTACTACGAGTTGTGTTGTCCACTCACTTGTATATTGAGTCCTTCAATTTTTAATCTCCTAACAAATTAGTATCAAACGTAAAGATCTTAATTTTGAGCCTTGGTGATCCCCCCAGTTATCTCTAGCGTAAAGTTGAAAGATCTCTGTTGAATTGAATTCACACTGTAATATAAATTTAATTATACTCGAGATAAGCTTCATATCCACGAAACAAGCCAAATAAGAAGAATTCATTAAATGAAAATGGGTGTCACTTATAAAGGCGAGTATAAAAATAATAATATAAGCATATAACTTGTATATAATATTGGATTCATTTTAACCTAGAAATTAACAATTACGTACATGTCATATAAATCTTAGCATATTATATTATATGTATTTTCTTCACAAAATTTATACTATGAGATAGTTATTTTTTATGGAAAAAATATGCGTGATATAATATGCTAATATTTGTGTAATATGCACATAAAACGTGTTTTTAAAAATATTCGAAAATGTTGGTTCAAAATTTGCATTTTGGTTTTAAGGCGAAAATCACTCGAACATTAAATCAAATTTCGAATCATGCCTAGATCGATTCGATTCAAACTAGCTAACTGAATTATTTTTATAGCTCGAGAGGTTTATCAATTCTATTTTAAACTGGCATAGATCGATTAATATCAATTAAAAAATTTAATTATATTATTTATATGAATTTATACATGTAACTTAATTTAATATGTTAGTTCTTTTATAATATTTTAATAAAAAAATTTCTTAAAATTTTTTCTATAACTTTTAATTCAGTCTATTTATTATAGATTAATTTTTTTATTTTGTTATAGTTATATTAAGATAAATGATTATAATCTAAGTTAATTGATAGAAAAAATAAGTTCATACAAAAGATTTAACTGAAATATTAAAAATTAATTAAAATTATATTAAGTTTAATTTAGATTAAATTTAAATTGATAAAACTTTTTTTTTTTGACTGCCCCTAAAAGAGGGAGATATATTGCGGTGTAGAATGGTCAAAACACACTTAACCGACTCATTGACTCGCCTGCCGAGTCAATCGATCGGAATCGGAGCACCGCGGAGAAGCGGTATCTCGAGCGCGGTTCGTTACGCGACGAATCGACCCCGCGTGTTTTCTATCCCTAACGTTATCTCCAGTTCTCTCTCCATCGCCACGCGTGCGAATCTAATCCCCGGTTCAGCCAATGCCCTTCCAAGATTCCGGTCCATGGTCCATTTGAACCGCTCTCTCTCTCTATCCTCTCCGTCTTCTCTCTCTGCTCCATTCCGGATTCCCAATCTCGTCTCCATTTCTGGAGTTGTTGATATAAATCGGACTACCCATCTCTCCTTCTCTCCCTCTCTCCATGTACAGCAATAGAGATTAAGATGGGGTCACTGGCGCCGGAGCTCGCTCTCGATTTGAAGCTGTTTGCAAGAAACACCATCGGCGGCGTTCTGAAGCAGGAGACGACAACCGCAGCCGGCTGCCGCGCTGCCAAATTGGAGGACATCGTCCGGCGGCTGGAGGAGGAGCGGCTCAAGATTGAGGCGTTCAAGCGCGAGCTTCCCCTTTGCATGATTCTGCTCACAGATGGTGTGTACTTTTTCCCCCCTCTCTCTCTCTCTCTCGGGATTTTTGATGTCTTCTCTGAAACTGTGAATGGATTCTTGATCGGCGGAGCGCAGTGATCGGTGGGATGAAACTGGAGCTTGAGCAGTTCGAGAGCGGCGGAAGAGGTCTGGAGGAATTCGTGCCCCTCAAATCTAAAGTGGATGGAGACGATGAGGGGAGGTTGGGGAAGAAGAGCAAAATGGACTGGATGAACTCCGCTCTTCTCTGGAGCGATTATTGCAGCGATGAGAGCGTGGGATGGAGAGATGCTTCGCAGGAGGTGCTGAAACTACCGTTTGTTTCTTTTGATTTTTGGGTCATCATCTTTTAACAGATCAATTGCAATCGGCGAGTTCTGAAATGGGTTTTGGCAGAAAAAGGATGGAGAGTCCGATGGCCGGAAGGACGTTGAGATTCCGCTATTCGAATTAGGAAGCGGGAGGGCCGGCGGAGGCGCATTCCAGCCGTTCAAAGCTATCCCAGCGCCGAAGAAGGAAGAGGGCAAGCTGAGCATCTCGTTACCCGATCTCTCCCTCGTGCCGCCGGAAGCCCCCGCCGACACCGGGACCGATAATCTTTTGAGCTGCTCGTGCCCTTTACCTGCTATAATCCCGCCGACTCCCGTTGTCGGTGAAAATTTGGGATCGCAGCCCCATCAACGTCACCAGCCACCGCCGCCGCCTTCTAAGAAAGAACGGCGCTGCTGGTCGCCGGAGCTCCACCGTCGTTTCGTCAACGCCCTACAGAACCTAGGCGGTGCTCAAGGTGAGATTGGAATCTCGTGACTATTCGTTTTACTGAAAATTGATAGTTATGGCTTACAGAAGGGAGAAGAAGAACCTTTCCCTTTCTACTTTCCCGTCTCTCTTCCTTACTCTGAATTCGAATTCCTCCTGTCAATCTATGAAGAGAGTGAAACAAAAGAAACTAGAATAGATCTCCTCCGCCATTAATCTTTTTATCCAAAACAGCTTTCATTTCTTTCTATTCTCTGTCAGTTGCTACGCCGAAGCAGATTAGAGAACTGATGAAGGTTGACGGGCTCACCAACGATGAAGTTAAAAGCCATTTGCAGGTTGAGTTGAAATTTCTCCTTCGTTCTCTAAACTCAACAAAAAAAAAACACCCTAAAATTCTTTGTTTTATACTGATTTGTTGATCTGATTTGCATGCTTACAGAAATATCGATTGCATACTCGAAGAATGCCTAGTTCTTCAACATCTCAAGTGAACAAACCAGTTCTTATGGTGGGAGGCTTGTGGGTTTCGCAGCAGGATGACTGCTTAACGTCTCAGAACAGTGCCTCCCAATCTGCATCACCACAAGGGCCGCTGCAGCTGGGTCTGTCTGTGAATGCTGGCGACAGCTGCGAGGACGATGGGAAATCGGAAAGCTACAGCTGGAAGTGAGTATAATTCATCAGTGTTTATAAGTTCTCAATCAGTTTCTCTGCTATTAATCGAAGTGACAAGTCTTTACTGATCCTGCAAAGTAGAGATTGATGTTGGTGATTGGTGTTGTATAGCTAGAGGCTAGAATATGCAATGGAGAAGAGACTGGATCAGAGTTTAGTAATACTAGCGCATGAAAAAAATTGATTTTTTGTTTGACAGGAATTGGGTTTTTTTCCTATTAACCTTTTTTCTGATTGTAATAATGTGCTTATATGAGATTTTTGTGATAAACAATTTTGTGTTCCCTGAGAGAAAAACTCTTACTGGTTCTGAACATGACTTGTGTTTGAAATTCTGATCATAGCTAGCCTTAACGAATTCAGTATAATACCATTTGCTAATGAAGTTTGGTTTTGTGAGCCAGAACGATTTCGTCTTTGTCGAAAACAACTACCTGGGGACGGATTATATGGATTTCTTTTCTACATTCAGTTCATGTGCGACAACTATGTCTCAAATTAGTCTTGGCCCTTCCCTCACTTTTGTTACATGAGAACGTATCGTTCATTGACTTCCATCGCTGATCACATCAAACCAAAATCGAGTCTTGTCATTCTTTCGTTTTGTGGTGTTAAACAAGTTTTCAAGTAGACTGGCTTCTAGAATTTCCCATGATATCTTAGATGGTTATGTTGTCATTGCTCATGGTTCAATCTTATTTCCTGTTATAAAAATTAGATTCTGACTAGAAATTGTTGCTATTTTTTTTGCAACTAGGTTTCATTGTTATGAAAGGTTTTCTTCACCTTTCTGATCTAGTTAAAGCACGTGTATGTATAAGGCAAGGGATGTGAGTCATGCAATGATCACATCTCAAATATTTTTAGGTCTTTCCCTTTTTCTCTTCTCGGTTACATTTACATAATATGGCTTCTGGAGTTCGATGAATGATAAGGTGTGTTTGAAGGATGGAAGGAGTCCGGAGAATATGAGCTGTAGATTATTACAAAAAGCAACTGAAAGAATAAACACCAATTTATATGATTTAAAGAAATCCTCCTACATTCACGGATCAAGCCAAGCGAGAAGAATTCACTATATGAAAATGATGGTTGTTGAAATGAATACAAAGCCCGTACAAGGATTACAATGAGAAAGAAGAAGAAAAATGCCTCATTGCGCTTTGTTTTGCTCTTATTGTAGTGAGAATGAATGAGAATATGAACACGTACCTATAGGACTAACTCCAGTTCAGAACCTTGGTCCGAGCTTGGCTTGGTACTAAATTTGGTGAGGTTCTTGAGTATAGAGATTGAATTGAAGTGCGGATAGTTTAAATTGAAGCGTCACTCGACCCATAAACACGGTGAAACCTCATAAATGACGTTCTCTATTCTCGATACCATTTGGAGGACAAAACTCAAGCCCCATTTGGCTGAGAGAGGTAAAAGCTTGTGCTCAGTTAACCACTCAAGCATGCTTCACTTTCCTGTTCAAGCAAAAGATCTGAGAGCTGTAACTGGCCTGCAAACTAAGCCAAGAAACTCCATATGGAAACCACTACCTGCTCCTGGTACTAAACTACAAAAGAGTCTCTATCCATCTATCTATCTTTCTATCCTTTCTATCTACATAAATAATATTCAAAAATCTTTGTGATATAAGTAAGTAGGTCCCATTCATAAATTAGCCATGGCTCAAATCAGGTTGGATTGGGCTTGCTGCATAATGCTGGCATGTTTATTAATCTGGTGGTGCTCAGAGTGAGATAATCGAGTCATGTTTGATTTGATTTGGTGGAACGTGATGTCTTCATTTATCCAGGTTAATATTACTATAATATCCTCGAAGATGATTAAAATTCAATGTAAATGAATCAATACATGAAAGGCAATGATGCGACATGAGTAGAATATCTTATTACGTATTAGATGTGAACGATATATAATTATGTATAATCAGTACCACAGTAGAAATAATAGCAGCTTGAAAAGGAATGAAGGCTACCACAATAGTAGCAACTGAGCACTGAGATGTTTGACTTGAAGAAGACTCACTGGAGATGCTAAGATAATTTTCAAATTCATAAATTATTGATCTCAACGACTGACCCAGCTCACGGAGAACAATTAGTTAAAAGACATAATATTTTTTTTTCTTTTTTTTTCTTTTTTTGTAAATTCTCTTATATACTAAGTATTAATTGTTAATGAAGCTATGAGTTATATAGCTTATGCAGCGATTTTATTTGATTTAACACATGTTCTATTTTCTATGATTTTTGTTACTTTCTTTTAAAGTACTTTATTTGATGTACTTTTATACTTTTACTTTGGTTAAATGAAAGGTGTGGGCCATCATTTCAAAAAAAATATTATCATATATAATTAGTATTAAAATTGTGTTTATTTAAAAAATTAAATTAATTATGTTAACTTTTACTTAATGCATCATATCATATATGTATTTTAATATTATATTTTAACTATATTTCGTAATATACATATATTTTAAAATAAAAAATTAATTTTATTTCATATTATACATATATGTCAAATTAATAATAACTAATCGTCTCATATCTTTACATATTCTGAGTCATGTTTGATTTGATTTGGTGGAACGTGAACCTGATTCACATCGAAATGAAGAGAGACCTCTTTATTATAAAATTTGAATATTGAAAATTTAACCGGTACGAAGAGGGATCACTGGCGAGCAGAAGGGAGGGGGCGAGTTGAAGACGGTTCTCTTGTGTAGTGGTGTTTTTTGTGATAATATTCTCCTTACTGATAAGATTAAAAATATTGATTATGTGAAACTTGAGTTATAAAAGAATACCTTAGAGCCTAAAAGTTTTATCTTAGTAGACTAAAAATCGAATATTTATTAGTCAAAGTAGAAGCTTGTATTAAAGAGGAGACTATTTGTAATTAGGTTATCAAAAAAGATGAACAATTTAGATACATTAGATCAATCATATAAAATGATGGTGAAATAAATAGTAATACCAGTAGCAGGATCCAAGCATAATGGGTAAAGTGGAGAAATATATTTGATGTGGTGTGTAACGAAAACTTTTCACTTATGCTTAATGAGAAATTTTATAAAATAACAATAAGATTAGTCATATTATATAATATTGAATACTAATCTACAAAACAAAGACATACAAAACATAAGTGTCGTAGCAATGATAATACTATGGTTAATGAGTGAGTATACATAAAAGGACATGATGATAAATGAGTATATCAAGAGAAGATTGGAGTAGTCTCAATTGAACATAAGCTCAGAGAGAGTCAGTTTAGATAATTTGGGCATATAAATTATAAGCCGATAAAAACTCCAGTGAAGATAATTAGGTTATTTGACATTACCCATGTGAAGAGGAAGACTAAAAAAATATTACAAGAAATTATAAAAAATAATTTTACATACTTAGAGCTAAATAAAAAAATATTATTTGATAGAGTAAATGAATATAAAAGATTTATGTAGCCGATCTTACCTAGTGGGATAAAAGCCTAGTTATAATACATGTTCTAATCAAACTATAGTTAATCTTAACTTAATTTTCCTCCCTTTTTATTTCCTCTTCCACATCAAGCTTGCAAATCGGGCAAGTCGACGCGAATTTTCGCTCAAATTTTGATTTAATTAGATAGCTAACAATACTAAAAATAAAATCGATTACCTAACTAAAAATCAGACTCGATTCAGTTTATTATTTTAGCATCGGGTCCTAGGTCAATCCTGCCCTAATCCAATTAAAACCCAACATTCGATTATTTATAAATAAATATATATATACAATACATATATATTTAAATTTTTATATAAATATAAAACTATTTTAGTACATATATATCGAAAACACGTATATTTGTTTAACTTATATGATGTTGATATAGAAGTTTATATATTTAGATTATATTGTGTAGCTTGTGTTTTTCTATTGGTAGAAAAAAGATTCGGATTTGAACTTTTATTGTTTTTCAAGTTAATCTTTAAAAAGTAATAAATTAGACGAAACTATTTTATTATATTCCTAAATTATTATACATTTACAAATTATTATAATTTATTTTGATTTAATAAAAAAATATTTAGTCAATCTGATCTAAGACCCATCCCGACTAGAATTGAATCTAAACTCAAGTTACTCACGGAACAATATTAATCAAATCCAATTTGAAACACAATCCGTTTTTTCATGGATTGGATCTAGAGCAACTTATTCCGGATCCGACTTAACCCTTATGCAGGCCTACTTCAACCTAAGTTGTTCGAAGAATGGGAAGCAACAACGAATTGCTAGAGAAGTGCATACGAAAAAAAGCAACCGTCATGCATCTGTATATCATATTTTAGGAGATAAATTTATAATTTTTTAAAATATTATATATATTTATATAATTAAATATGACATAATATTAAGATAATATTGAATCAAATATCTCTTAGTACATTAATTCAGACTAATTTCATTAGGTAGATTAATTAGTTTCAGAGTGACAATACTATTAACGGAATATTTCATTTTAGTAGCATGTTTTTTTTTTATCAAGATTTTAGTGGCATGTTTATTGGGAATACTTGAGCAATAAAATGCATATGCACTGTGTAGGAAATCTAAAAGGTAGGGTGTTATCTATAATTTTCCCTAAATTTTATGGTTGAAGATGCAAGCACTGGTTTCTTTTCAGGATCAGAACATGAGCTTAAAATTAAATAATTATTAATCTAATAGAAATCAAAAAATTTTAAAGATGGGCCAAATGGGCTTAAGAATGGGCCAAATGGGCTTTTATTAAAAGCCCATGTTAATTAAAAGAAACCAGTTTGCAGTCATTTTAGGGTGGAGTGCACATAAACATGCTTGCATGCATAATGAATAAATAGTAATACTATTCAAATTTCATAATATAAAAATCAATTTTTTAAAAAAATATTTTTTTTTGTTTTTTCTTAATTGGAGTTAAATTTAACCTTTCATATCATAACTTTAGTAATAAACTAATAATATTTTAAATCTTATATAAATTTTAATCTTAATCAACTTTTTATACTTAAATTTCAAGTTAAATAATTAATTTTATTTCATATAATTCGCACACTTTAAAATAAAATAAAATTTAATTATTTTAAATTTTTTATAAATTTTAGACTTTTCATAAATTTTAAAATAAAAATTTTGCATCAAATTAAGTTTATTTTTAAATAACCTCTTAAATAATTAACAAAATATGGGTGTAATGAGTGCAAAGTTTGGTGACTTGAATCCTATTTGGTTTGGCCCAAAAAGCAAGCGGTGTGATAATTTTGAGAAAAAAATAATGTGAAAAATTGAAATTTAAAATTAGGTGGTGGAAGTGGGGGGGGGGGATTGGGCTGGTAGGCTTGATCCCATAGCCTAACACCGATCCCGTGGGGGTGGGAGTGCTTCGCCCTCACAATACAGAATTATTTTATCTTAACTTGGTCCTAATTCTTATTTTAACGTAGTTTTAATTCTAGTATTTCTAAAATTATTGCTATATTTTTATTAAGGCAATTGTATTTTATATAAATTATAATAGCTACTTCTCATCTTGTATATATTTTATTTTGATATACTAATCTTCTCCTCTGCCCATAGTTTTTTCTCAATTTTAGTATTTTTCATGTAAATTTGTGCGTTCTTGTATTTGTATTTTTCTTTGTTTATTGCTTTGTTATTTTGATGAGAAATTGTTAAGTATGAAATATTATGGAATGCATGATCATTTTAGATTACACCAAAATGTGGCAAAAAAGAAGAAAATAAAATACCAATGTGAATTAAAATAAAAAAATAAGATGATTAAAAAAAACTGCACTATAAAAAAATTCACTATTCTTCTTGATTATTATGAAAGACTCTAGCTCTTTCGAAGTCTCACAATATCGCAGGAGAATTAGAGAAATAAATTAGACTTTTATTAAATTTAAATAAAAAAATCACAGTCAACAAAACTTTCAAGCAGTTGGCACGAATTCGCTGCCCAATTATCTATAACAATAAAACCCGCATGCACCAACTATAGTTCTGTTCAGACCACCAACATATGATTTGAGCCCCCCCCATCAATCAGAATGTCCGACCACCCATCGCACGGTCCGACCAGTCTTCCAATCATTGCATATACTGTTTTCTATCCACCATATCTCATCAACCATCGCTCGATCCGTTCTATTTTATTGAGGATAAGAAGATCCAGCTTCACTATTCCTCATCCGACATATAGTACTCCTTTACTTAATATAAATATAGCATATAATTAAGTTTCAAATAATATTTTGAAATTATAAAAAAAAAAATTCAGATAATCTGCCTCACAAGAAGAACAACACTGAAAGCAAAGAAATAGCAAGCATTGTTATCATTTAACATGCCTTGAGAAGCAACCATCACACATGTGACAGGAACAAACAAGAGAATTCAAGCACATCCAGCCAATTTCAGGACCACTTCACAGCAGATGTGTCAGCCTCAATATCCACTGAGGGATTAGGTCATCAGTTCCTGACGATCTGTCTCAACTCAAATTTAAATTTTTCGAATTCAAATCTATTACAGAATCAAATCATGCTTTACCCGCTCAAATCGATTATGAACCGAATTGAATTGGCGAGTGAGTTGGCTTCGAGTCAAGTTCACATTGAATTAAATACGAGCAAATTTTAAGCAAGTTTTGAATTTTAAACAAAATTAATAGCCTTAGTGCATCATCACCTACAAAATCACAGGTTTTATATTCTTCGAAAAATAAATATTTTCTTCAAAATTACATAAGTACAGCTCTTCTATTTAATTTGATTCAACAAGTCAAGCAAGAATTTACAATAAATGAAAAAGAGTACTATGCATCAGTTCACAACAGTAAACTTCACTGAGTTACTGTACTAACTGGACCAAAAGATATAAATTTTATTTATCATACATTTTATATAAATAGTGCAGAGAAATTTATTCTGTTCAGTTTGACCGAACGTGCGGTGCCCAATCACAGCTCGTCAAGTGCATGGTGAGCCACACTCCGTACACACATGTCTGGCTGTGACTGAGCGGCTGAATTCTCGGTTGGCCGAACGCAATAATCGCTCCATCACAATACTTTAAATCAAATACTTTTCATAAGTCGTTGTACAGTCCATACAATTTATATTATTTTTCATACAATCAACCTAATTTAATGTACAGTAATGTTGTTAAAGATGCTCGAAACGCAAAATTTGTTCGTATTTTAGTTGATATTAACTCGACTCAATTTTCACTTTACTCGAAGTTAATCTCTCGAAATAAAATTGATTTAACTTATAATCGACTTGAAATCAGCATTCTAATATATATTTATTCTTTTTTAATATGATAGATATTTTATGTATAAATGTATAGTTTGGAAGGTATATACGTTTATGTCAAAAAAAAAAAGAAGGTATATACGTTAAAGAGATTAAGATATAAAATGCACATTATTTAATGAAATAAATTAAAATATAAAATATAATATATATATATATATATATATAATATTATAAGTGAATATATAAGTTTTAAAATAAGAAAGATTCATGGCTCGATTTAAACTCGAAGAGATTATACTCTACTCGAATTAGAAATATTTGAGTTTTTTGACTTGAGACTAACTCACTCGACTCATACTAAAGTTAAATTTAAAAAATAATATTAAATTTTTTATTAAGAATTGTGTATTAAGTGAAATAAAATTTTAATTTTTTATTAGAATAATTACACATGTTATTTAAAAAGATTATATTTATATACTAATTATTTATTTTTATTTTGAAAATGTATGATATGATGTGAAATATATATTTATTAATTGTGTAGAATACAATATAAGTATATTTTTTTATTGAATTTATATAAATGAGATAAAAAATAATTTTCATTATATACTCTTTGAATGTGCTAATCATTTTTATCATGATCATTACCTTTGTGGCCTCCAATTAAATAAAATCTTATAACGATTAAAGATAAAAAAATTTAATTAAGAGTATTAAATTGTAATTAATTAGTTAATAGATTATCATTAACTAATTATTTAAAAAAAAGTACCTTTCGAGTTCGGATATGACCGCATAAATTTTAGGGATAATTACCTACATGTCACACAATTTAGTTTTATTTATGCCTTACCCATTCATTTTTAGTTAATTACGCTATGCACACTCAAAACATTATAAAATCTTACATACACACATTTGAGTTAAAATTTAATCAAAATTTATTTGAAAAAAAATATTCTGTTAATAAATCATTAAAATTATATTTTTACTCATAATGGTACATATTTTTCTTTTCCTCAATACCACACTAAAGTACTGATTTGTTCTAAATTAATTCATGTCGCAGATGTCTCCTTCCTTTGCCGCCACCTAAACATTAAGGTTTAAGGATTTTCACTCAAAATATATTTAAATATCCTTAAAATAATATGATGAACGGCTCAGATTTTTTGTAATCTAACTATAATTAGGTTATTGAAAAATTATGATTATTTATTATAATAGAAATAAGTTAAAATATGTGTATATAAGATTTTATAATATTTTGAGTGTGCATAGCGTAATTAACAAAGAATGGATGGGTAAGGCATAAATAAAACTAAATTGTGTAGCATGTACGTAATTATCCCTAAATTTTAATAGGGGTAATTTCATTTATTCCCCTGAGGTTTGCTTACTTGGACACAAGAGTCTATTCAAAACATGTCATTTAGGTCCACAAAAAATATTACATGGGACATCGTGGTCCCTTCATGATAGAATCTGTAATAAAAATAATAAAAATATTCTTTCTTAATCAATTAATTTTCAGAACATGCCATTGAGGCCATATGCGGTGGTTGCCTGTGCGAGGATGTGGGAGCGCATCGCCGACCGCAGATGCCCTTGCTCGATCGCGGGCAGGCATGTGTGCGGATGCCAACGCAAGGGGCCGTGCACGGATGCTAACATGTGGGGCCGTGCACGGATGCTAACATGCAGGGCCGCACGCAGACTCCCGCGCGCAGGGCGTCTGTCCGCGGGGCCGCTCGCTGCGGCAACCCGTGTGTGGACCCCTGAGCACAGATGTCGTATGCGCGCGGGGGCGTGGCCTCGACGATCTGCACGCACTCGTGAAACGCCAACGGCACAGCTGTGCCGGCNCTGCTGGCCGTCGGTGCTCAAGGCCCCGCGTAGGCAGCCCGTGCACTAAAGCCCTGCACACGAGGGGTAAAATTATAATTGAAAAAATATTTTTTTTATTTTTGATGAAATAAACGTACTTTAAACGAAAACATTATGTTGGACCTGATTGAAAGCTTTTTAAAAATAATTAGGGTCCCTGATGAACTATATAGTAATTATTATAAATTTGAACGACATGTTTTAATATTTGTGGACCTTTATGGTAAGTTAGACAAATCTCGTAAGTTGAATTACCCTATTTTAATATTTGATTGTTAAAAAGTCTATTAATTTTAATATACAATTAAATAATTACTTTTATTTAAAATTAAATAATTTAAAAATAAATAATTACATTTATTTTAAATTAATTAATTATAATTATTTTAAATTAAAAATTAGATTTAAATAAAAGTCTCCTAAGCTCAGGCGGAGCTTAACGCAGTCCGCAAGGCAGCGCTGTTGTGCTCTAGCGGAGTTTGGCTAGTAAAGTTGGTGACTTGCAGTAAAGATGTTTTTTTTTTTTTTTTTTGATAATTACCTACGTGATTTAATTTTATTTATATTTTACCCATTTATTTTTAATTAATTATATTATATATACTTAAAATATTACAAAATCTTATATATATACATTTGAGTTAAAACTTAATCAAAATCTATTTAAAAAAAAAATATTCTGTTAGTAAATTATTAAAATTATATTTTTACTCTTAATGGTATATATTTTTCTCTTCCTCAATACCACACTAAAGCGCTGATTTGCTCTAAAATCAATTCACATCGCGGATGTCTCCTTCCTTTGCTGTCACCTAAATATTAAGGTTTTAGGATTTTCACTCAAAATATATTTAAATATCCTTAAAATAATATAATAAATGGCTCAAATTTTTTATAATTTAACTATAGTTAGGTTATTAAAAAATTATGATTATTTATTATAACAGAAATAAGTTAAAATATGTGTATGTAAGATTTTATAATGTTTTGAGTGTGCATAGCGTAATTAACTAAGAATGGATGGATAAGGCATAAATAAAACTAAATTGTGTAGTACGTAGGTAATTATCTTTTTTTTCTAATAATTAGTTAATGTGTTAATTAATGATAATTAATTAATTAATTAATTATGAATTAGTATTCCTAATTAAAATTTTAGCTGATCCAAAATAATAGAAATAGAAAAACACAACTTTTTTATGAACAAGATAAGCCATATTGTTTTTGAACATGATAATAGAAATGCATGCATTTTTTTTCTTTTTTTTCTTTTTTTCTTTTGATAATCGCCATACAAATTAACCAATTTTGAGATATGTCCATCAGCAAAATCAAAGCTTCTGATTTCAAATGAAATTTAATTCGATTTAAAACATCACTATACTTTTTTTTTTTAATATTTGATCATAACACTATACCTTATTACTTGAATCCAATATGCATTATAATATTCATTCATATTACATATTATATTGTAATAATTAATTATATGTTATTTTATAACTTATTTTTTTAGGTAAATTGCATCTAGGCCCGTAAGGTCAAAAATGAATTGCTTATTGATCCCAATTTTTTAAAAATTTTGATTTGAGTCTCTAAAAATATTATTATTTTAATCTCAATCAAGACATATTTGTTATTTTTTTATTACCATGTTGTAAAATTATATCTAATTAATAACTTTGTAATTTTTAGAATATTAATATTTATATTATTTAGTTATAAATTAATAAAGTGGAGAAAGTAAGAGATATGTAAAATTAAATTTTAAAATTTTGTTAAGTT
>JAEMOT010000205.1:47282-66931 GCA_019297695.1 Apostasia ramifera
ATATATATATATAAATAAAATAAATTAAGCCTAACACCTAATTGTAGTTCTCATTGCATGCTACTACTTAAAATTAACCTAACCATTAAAACTAATTCTTAATTTTTAATATCTTGGGATGCGTTTATTTAGTGATATCATAATGATCACCATTTTAACTTAAACTTTATGTAAGATATAAAATAATTAAAATTTAATATATATTCATTTTTGATATATAGTATGTGAAAATACGATTGGATATAAAATCCCAGGCTTCAATGGTAGCTAGGGATGCATCATGCATGCGATTATTCTGGGCTAATTAATATTTCATGCTTAGTTTCTTCCTTATATGCATCTGGAGAGAGGGAAGGAGGGGGAGAGAAGGAATGAAAGAACTACAGATGTCTCTAATCTTGTTTATTCGATAATGGCTTCTTACGCTTAGCCCCGGCATCACCTTCTTCAGCTTCTGCCGATTTCCCCATTTTCTTCAATCTTCTTCTTTGTTGCTTCAGGCCTCTCCCGCCGTATATTCCTTTTCTAGTGGCTCGAAATCATGGCCTGCGAGCATCACCCGATCCTCCTGTACGGCGTATTCGACTGTCAGCGTATGCAATTATGTCAATTCTTCTTCAATAAGAAGAAAATTTAAAAGGGCGAAGAGAGAGAAATATACAAGAACTCCTTCTTAGTCCTTAGAGCTCTTCCATAAAGCAAAAGAGAGACGGAGAGGGAGAGATGCTTCACACCTTTTAGCGGCTTCATTGACTGCGAGTCTGCAGAAAGTAAGTCTGAAGAAGGAAGCTTTGCGAGGACTTCAGAGCTTTCAGTGCTTATTGCTGAAGAATGCTAGCGAAGAAATAACAAAGAAGAAGTTGATTTCGTTCATTTCAATGAAGATATCCGCAGAAGCTCATGAAGAAGACCTAGAGGGCGGTGGCCCTCCTCCGCTTCTCTCATCGTCGCTCCCTTTCCTTTGATGATGATGATGATGAAGATGCGTCTCCTCGAACTTAATTACCTCATTCTGCTGCTGCTGCTGCTGAGCGATAAACGAACCTTCAAACCCTGCAATGTTCGGGGCCTGAACCGCCGGTGGTGCTGGAGGCAGTACTCCGACCACATTTCCTCCACCGCCAATTAGCCTCGCCATTTCCTGCTGCTGCTCGATGCTCCTCAGCATGATCTCCTGCTCCCTTGCCGCTGCCACCGCTGCTGCCAACTGCTGCGCCGCTTCAATCTCCTGCTGGCTCTGATGATGATGGTAGTGATCTCTCAACATTGCCGGAGAAGAAGAAGCTGACGGCAGATTGGCACCGAGCCCAAGCCCCATTCCCTGCACAGGGATCGCCGGGTGAGCAGCGGCAGCTGCGGCGGCAGCGGCGGCGGCAGGGGAAATGGGACCGCCATGGAATTGTGGGAAAATAGGGCCGAGCGCAGCGGGGCCGATGTAGGCCGAGAGCTCTTTCTTCGCTAAAAACAGATCGCGCTGGAGCTGCTGCAATCGGTGCTGGAGAACAGAGATGTAGCCGACGCAGCCGTAAACAGGGTCCTGAAGCCGGGCATCGGCCTCGTAGGCCAGGGAGTTGACGGCATCCTCCCGCTGCGCCGGCTGGAGGTCGTTCAGCAGCTTCGCCACGTTGCTGGCACCGAAAACTCGGTGGACGTTGGAGAACTTATGCGGCTGGTCCGGCGGAAAGTACGGCGCGAACACGCACCCCTGCGTGCACTTTCGCCGGAGAAGCTTGCACGCGGCGCATGGCGAGCTGGACGATGACATGATGGACAGATCGATCGATCCCTTTCGATCTGTCCCTCTCTATCTCTATCAACGTCAATACCAATCTGCACTCCCACCGCAATCTCGCTATCCAATCGGCAGCGAAAGAAGACAAAGCAGAGCAAAAAAGGTTAGAAAAGAACCAAAAGAAAAAACGTAGACATCATGATTGACGATAGGGTTAGGGTTAGGGTTAGGGTTTGCGGATCCTAATGCTAACTAACCGGAGGAGCTTCAGCGACAGCCGGAAAGATTAGATCAGGCGACGGCAGGACGGATCGGAGGGCCGGCGAGATCGAGGACGTAATTGTTCGAGAATCGAGAGATCGATCCCCCCGGCGGATGCAGCGGTGGCTGCCAGATCCTCCTGGCGATTCAGACAGCCGGCACCGGCGGCGGAGGAGATGCGGATCGTCCGAATCGGCTTAGACAGAAATTAGAATAAAAGATCAAGAAAAATAATCGAGAAAAAGGAGGAACCGAAGCGATCCGTTCAATTCTTGTTACGCCCGAACCGAGACCGCCATTGCCGCATGGAATTTCGCTGATGGAGAGGAGAGAGAAGAGAGAGGGTTTCAGATCCCAATAGAAGTCGAATGGAAGACGCCATTAAAGAATGGAAGAGGAGGAGCCCTTCGTCTTCATCGAGAGAGACGACGTCATGATCTCTGTTACGAATTAAAGTATTGATTATTAAATACAGTTTATATCAATTTTAATTATTTTCAAATGCGATTAAAGTGACGGAGCGCGATCCGAGGCGTCCACGTGGCTGCCAGATCATGCCTCGGGAAGCTGGCCGTCCGATTGCAGCCCGCTCACCGCCGCAACGACCAGCGGGGCGGCTAGGGTTTCTGGTCTCTCATGCGGTAATTTTTTTTTTTTTTTTTTATCTTCCCATGCTGTAATTTTTATGAGCGCGACTTGGTTTTTTCTTTTAAATCCACTACAAATATTTATATCAAAATTGATTTAATTATTTATATATTATATGTATTAAGATAAAAGATAAATTGCTTCTCAGTTCTTTAAATTAGACATGACTTACATATCAATCTCAATTTTTTTATGGTACAGATAATTTTTTAAAATTTTATCTCTGAACATTACAAATTTTCTCATCTATTTGAAAATTATAATAATAGTATAATTTAAATATGACACTCTTGAGGGGGCACAAATATGCTCATTTCCTGCTGAACTAGAAGAACGTCACATTAATATGAATTAATTAGATCTCACATAATCTTTGAAATTTCAGTTAAATCCCTCGAATACAATTAAAGAATGAGTAAGGGGGAAATTGAAATTTAAAAATTAAAAAATAGAATATTGCATAGATGGTGATAAAAACTTAATTTACAAGGACATATAATGTTACAAAATTTGTAAAATAGAAATTTATAAATCAAAGTGTAATTAGATATTAATTATAGGAACATTAACCCAATAAACATTATCAGATATATATGATAAAAAAGTAAATAGGTTGGATTGAGATGAATTACAAAATTGTGAGATTTGTATGAAAGGTGAGCCAAACCTTAAGACCCAATTGTAATTTATCCTTATTTAATTTAGTTCCATCGATAATAAAAATTTATAGTCTTTTAAAAAACAAGTTCTCCAACAAAATTAAAATATTTGGTTAATCCAACACTACTAAAATTTGAAAGTTATTGTATTCGGTCAAGTCAAAATTTGAAATATATATTTTTAACACTATTATAATCCCTAAAAAATGGGTAAATTACTTACTCATCCTTCAGCTCTAAGGATTTTTTTATACATAAATTATGGAGAATTGCATTTGGCCCCCTACTTCAGGATTTTCTTTTAAGTTGGTCCTCTCATCCTCTCATGCATTAAAAATATAAATATATATATATATTGTTTTTTATATTTATTTTACTTATATTTTAGTGACACGTGATATTTAAAAATGTTCTAAAAAAAATTTAAAAAAAGAAAAAAAGGACTAAAATAAAGAGATTTTTATGCATCAACATGAATTTAGCACTATTAAAATTCATTAAAAAGTAACCCAATGGGCTGGCATATTAAAAGGCTCTATGGCCCACCTAATTTGGGCCGAGGTGCTCAATACAGATTTGACTTAATCATTTGACAGGTGCCTGAATCTGATCTTAAAAAGACTCGATACCTTTTTATCTTTGCCGGCACTCAACAATCAACACGAAAAAACCATCAACTAGATCTGGTACGTAGTTGGTGAAAGACATGAGAAAAGACGAGACAAGAGGGACAAAAAGATCTAAAATAACTAGAGTTTCTACATGAAACTCGTGTGACCAGAAGAAAACTACGACAAATAGCTTAAAATTGTGACTACATCGACCTCATCAAGAGGAAGAATTGAAGTGAGCACAAGGGCAAGAAAACTAGAGAGATAGTATAAAAAAATTTGAATAACTAAATTTATAAAATATTACGTAAAACATATCTCTACGTTGCAAAATTAGGTTGCTATATGAAGAGATAGTGAAGAAACGATGCCGTCTTGACTTATGTGTAGGGCCCCGCATGTTTTCTTCTTAATTTATTGATTTTTTGCATTATTAAGTTTAAAGTTTTTGTTTTGTTCAGCTTTAGCTTCATATTGTGCCCTTCAAATTGAACAGGTCAGATGATATATAATATGAAAATTTAATAGCAGTGATATATTGACTAATTCCTCATGAACTGAGTGTTAAATGCACAGAAGAAATTCAAAGAATCATTTACTATCGATTAACTTATACTCGAGCACCTGAGATTTCATCGTCTTTCACACTGGTGGTGGTGTAGGTTATAAATTTGAATCATTCGTCACTTCATTCTCTTAGATTAATCTTCGATTATTAATGAAAATCATATGAATGGACTAGTGTTATAAACTTTAGGTTAAACTTTAAGGATCAAAGTACGACTCATCCATCGTACACACATAGACAGACAGATAAATATACATGCATACGTATATTCATTTATGTAGATAAATAAATTTTTATAATTTATTTTGACTATTTCAGCAGAATTTGGTGAATTTTCTATTAAAGAACATCATGCATCAGTCAAATTAGCTCAGTCAGAACCCATTCAAATAAGTCTATGTTCAAAATTTATAATGGAATCAATCAATGGCTAATTATATAATGATCCCTCATTTATTTTATGGTTAGAGAGACTTACATTCATTGCATATTTGTTGAAATTGAAACATTCATGTTAACATGCAGGTCTACCAAGAATTCATATTCAAAATTTTCTATGGATTGAGTCGATGGCATCGAATAATTTTTTAGCAGATACGAAGATAGATGTATTTAATCGCTAAAATATGTATGATAAGAGAAGGGCATAATCAATAGTTGGGATAATTACCTACATGCCACATAATTTAATTTTATTTATGCTTTATCCATACATTCTTAGTTAATTACGCTATGCACACTCAAAACATTATAAAATCTTACATACACATATTTTAACTTATTTCTATTATAATGAGTAATCATAATTTTTCAATAACCTAACTATAGTTAGATTACAAAAAATCTGAGCCGTTCATCATATTATTTTAAGAATATTTAAATATATTTTGAGTGAAAATCCTAAAACCTTAATGTTTAGGTGGCGGCAAAGGAAGGAGACATCCGCGACGTGAATTAATTTTAGGACAAATTAGTGCTTTAGTGTGGTATTGAGGAAGAGAAAAATATGAACCATTAAGAGTAAAAATATAATTTTTGTGATTTACTAACAGAATATTTTTTTTCAAATAGATTTTGATTAAGTTTTAACTCAAATGTGTATATGTAAGATTTTGTAATGTTTTGAGTATGCATAACGTAATTAACTAAGAATGGATGGGTAAGGCATAAAAAAAACTAAATTGTGTGACATGTAGGTAATTATCCCTTAATAGTTTTGTAGTTGGTTGCGCGTAAGAGACCCAGCAGGTGACATGTTTTCGTTTCTGACACCTAATTAAAATCGAGAATCTACTTTATAGTGCTTGTTTGGTTGGAGGATGAATTTGGGTAAGGAAAGAGAAAATATTTTATTTTATAGAGTTGATGGGAAAGAAATTTATTTTAATATTGAGAGGTGTGTAGGATGTGAAATAAAGTTGATTTTAAGGTTGAAATTTGTGTTAGATGTGAAATAAAATTGATTTTTAAGGTTGAAATTTGTGTTGGATATGAAATAAAGTTATTAAAATTTATAATAAATTTAAAATATTATTAAGATATTTTTTTGCCCATTTTTGACTTCACGCCAAACAAGGTCTTAAATAAAAATAGATTACTGTAAGACTGATCCATACTTTCACGCAGCTCTGTCTATGATTTTCTCTATAAGACATACTAAAGGGTATTAGATACATCGACATGAAAAAGTCTCAGAACCATAAAACCCGCTTTTTCGAATTGAGGTTTCGGTGCAATTGTTCATGCTCTAATATATTGCATAATTATTCTTGCTTTGAAATGTCTTCGAGTAATTGAAAGATGTCTAGATGGTGACTCCAGTTGAATTGATGTCATATATTTAGATATTAGCTTATTAGGAAATTGACTTTTTTTTCGAGTAATTTTTGAAAATTTGAGATGAGTTTGAGCTACTTCTAAATCAGAAGATGTTATTATCATCGACATTATTGCTAAATTAACAAATAAGAGGAAAGCATAACTTCAATTATTAACTAATGTTTTATAGAATATAAAAATTAATCTAAATAATTGAAAAATGTGATTTTTCTATATAGAATTTCAACAAACATGTTTGAAATAAATAAAAAGGACAAGAATAGCCACAACAAGCAGCACATTATTCATACTGAAATTATTGCTAAACAGTTAGTTTATTAATTATAAAATATTATTTTTTTTTAAAAAAATCTATTCAAATAGAACTGGTCAAATTGTTGACTTGGTAATTTTCTCAAACCATTAACTAAAAATCCACGAACCCTTTTCAATTAAAAAAAAAAAAATCGACAGCCCAACGGCCCTTTGACGATCTAATCCGCTAAAAGGTCTAGAATACCGTTCATGAATAATTGGGACCAATACGCACCAAACACGTGTTATGATAGGCCAGCCAATTAGAATGACCCGAGCCGAGGAGCCAGCTTTCCCACTCGAATGGCTAATTTGTTGATCGATTCGAGTTTGAATAATTTTGAGTTCGAGCTTATTTAACTCGACCGCATTTGACTTTGGGACAACTCAATCTTTAATTGCCGCAACTCAAATTTTCAAGATGAATTTCATTTTAATTTTATTTAAAACTTTAACTTGAGATCTTGACCTCAATTAAAACATAATTACTTTTTAATATTATACTATAAAATTATTCTCTATTATTATTTTTTTATATTTTAGAATATAATTTTAAAATATTAAAATTTATATCTTTTAATTTTAACATTTTAAAACAGAGATTAATTTTTATTTTGTTAACTTTTTTTAAAAGACTGAGAGTAAAGTAGTATTATAATTCTTAAAAATGTATAAAAAATTTAAATTAATTTAAAAGTGATTAAATTTCATATTTTTATTAAAAAATATTAAAAAAAGATGATATTAAGGACTAAAATTCTAAAATTGTTCTATTTTTATAATTTTAGAATCAATTTGTAATACTCTCTCAACTTCTAAAACTTTGATGTAATTTATTCAAAAAAATTTTATTAAATTTTAAATACAAATTATACGTATAGAATTTTCCAAACATATATTCTAATTATTATCTTTAACATTATATTTATAAAATAAAAGTAATTATATTATATAAATAAATTATTTTATTATTTAAAAAAATAATATTTAAGTTAAATTTGATTTGAGTTGGTATAATTTAAGATTCAATTTTAATCTGATAAAATTACTAATTATAAATTAAATTTATAATTCAGCATAATAATAAATTTGATTCAGATTTAATTTAAGCTAAATATTGTTATCACAATCAAGCGGTCCCACTTCCCAGGCTCCCAGTAATGCCCTCAGGAGCGGACGATCCTGTAATTTGTTATTTGCACAGGGGTGTGAATGCAAAAGGTTTAGGAAAAGAAGAAATAAAGAGGCGGGCGAGAGAGAACCAGAGAAGAAGATAATGAAGATGGAAGGCTAGAGAGAGAAAGGAAGTAGAAATTTGACCTCTCTGGGAGACGGCTCCGCTACCGCCCCCAACCTTCTCCAAGCCGCGTGATCGATCTCTTTCTCTCGTTCTCCACGAACCAGGCTGAAAGCAACGGCACCAACATCAACGAGGTCGGTAGATTCTCTCCTTCGTCGCTGCTTCTCCCATCCTCCAACAATGGCCGCCACTATGATGGGAACTACCTGAACCCTTTTCCTATGTTCCCAGCAATCTGCATGGGGGACGGCGATCTAGGGTTTGGGTTTCTCCCTCCTCCTCGTCTCCATTCCCATACGCATCGGCGATAACCTCCTGCCTTCTGATTCGGTAGTTTTTACCATGTTGTTCATCCCCTTCGTGTCCCACGGAGATGCCTTGGTGGAAGTCTTCCTCCTCTTCATCGCCTCGATCTTCCGCGGGGCGTAAGAACACGCGTAGGGAATCAGCCTTCTTATGGAGCCGGCGCGGGGAGTCGCAGCAGAGCCTGCCGCGGCTCACGAGGCAACGGAAGCTTCGTTACTTGGCGGAGGACGGACTTGCCGGCGGTGCTGCCACCGACGGCTTGAGCTCCACGCCGGTCTCGCGATCCCCGAGCAACCTAGACTTTGTTCCTCCCCGGTCATCGTCTGCGCCGGTTATGCTCCCACAGCCGCTGCCGTTGCCGGAATACTATCAGCATAATGGGGCTTGCAATGCCACCTCCCCTATCTCCGGTGGCGGATGTGCCGGTTGCCGTCTCCCTTCGCCAAGGATCGCGGTGGCGGGTGGGTTGGTGGGGGAGGACGAAGGTAGTGGGGGTTCGATGGTTTGCACGGCTTCCGCAGGGATGGAGTTGAACGTGGACAAGGTTTCAGTTGCAAATGGGAGGTATGGTTTTCTCATATTCTTTATGCGGATGCTTAATTGACTTGATCGCGATCTCTCTGTTACTCTTTTCTTCCCCTTCTCTTTTAGGAGAACTTCTGGTGCTCATCATGAAATAGTGGTTTCATCCTTAAATATGAAGATTTTAGTTAAAAATGAAATCCCTCTTCAAGAGAGAGGAAGGATGAATGTTGAATTGTTGATTTACAATGCTTTTTTCATTGTAGTTCTTATTTTACGTGTATTAGCTTTGTATGTTGTACGAAATTTGTAATCACGCCTGACTCGGGACTATTTTTATCCTAGAATGCTTGGTTGTTGTTGTTGTTGGTGGAACTAAAAGAAGAACATCAAAAGAAGACATGAACCACGGAGCTTTCACCCTGTTTTAGCAGACTAAAATACATGTCACCTCTATTTTAATAGAAATATTAGTCCTGAGAATCCTAGTATCTCTCCTTCAAGAAGTGTTTTTACAGTTAGATTGTGAGAAGTAGGGATTCTATTGAGTGGAGCATAACCATGTTTTTGCAGAGATGATAAGATTTAGAACAGTTGTACTTTAACGAGAATAGTGATCTACTTTATCAACCTTCCCTTTACTGATTGGTAAGAGAGAATTAGCTTCTACTTTGGTGAGCCATTACATTTTACTATTGGCAGGTCCATTGCCCCTAAACACACGCAATATATGTCTAGTCATATATATGTGTGTATATATATATATGTGTGTGTGTGTGTGTGTGTGACTAAAGTTTTGAAGTGTGTCCACCTTATGTGCATTGCACAATTGCAGGTCAGCTAGTCACAGCACTCGGAAGAGTCCAGAGCATGGTGATGGGAAATTGAAGGGCTTTAATTTCAGTAGTCATGGGAAGGAAATGAATGATCTAAATTCTGTTGAAAATACAATATCTAGGTTAAATATACCTGCTAAATGTGCCCCTGCCAGTGGGTTGTCTAGTCCTGTGCCTAGTCCTGGAAGATTGAGTAATGACGATGTTTTTTCTTCTGGATATACAGCTTCTCAAGGTTTTCTGACCTGGTCTGCCCCCGAAGTTTCTTCCATAGATATGATGGTTGGGGTGTCTCCCCAAACATCACCTGATAAAATTCGTGGCAGTCCTGACTTATTGTCGTTGTATAGTCCAGCAATTAGAAGTCCTCCAAGGTCGAAACATCTAAGTGCACCCCAATCTCCTCGTCATCCTTATCCTGAGAATTCTGGTGCATGGCATGAGAATAATTTCAACGTGAATGTCCACCCATTGCCTCTACCTCCTGGACCAGCTATTCTTCCACAGCCAGGTTTTGGCCATCAAAATATAACAAAAAGTGATGGTGCTTCGATGACAGGTCAATGGCAGAAGCAAAAACTCATTGGAAGTGGTACATTTGGGAATGTTTATAAGGCCACCAACAGGTGCGTGAGTTTTTCTTATATAGTACTATATCCGGCTTGGATATTTGACAGAAATCTTGAACAGGCATACTGGAGCCTTATGTGCTATGAAAGAAGTAAATATAATCCCTGAGGACCCTAAGTCTGCGGAGTGTTTAAAACAGCTGGAGCAGGTTTATCTTTGATCCCTGTCCTGATTTTTAAATGCACTACTTTCTGGTGTTTAAAGAACATATAATCAAGTAAATCTTGTTCTCAGTAGAAATTGGGGCACTTTTCGTGAATATACTGCTGATAATGTAAAATTCTGTTTAAAGAACAATAAATTCTGGTTGATCTTTGCGAAGCTTGTTGTTACACAAAATATGAGATATAATCAAAGATGTGCTTAAGATACTGTGAGAAGAGTATGAATATCATGCAGTCTGATTTATGAGCATAACTATGAGTCTATGAATGATGAAGCATTATTTTCTCAGGCAAGAGGCAACACCGTTGTTCTGTGTTGCTGAATAGATGTACATTTATCAAGCATTTATGTACTTTGTTTCTAGTTTTGTTTTGTGTGTATACGCTTTGAGTCTTTCCTAATAAAAACTAACTAAAGTGATTTGCATTTTATGGTTTTGAACTTATATGGTGATTCTTGTAGAGAACTTTGTGGTCTTTTATGTTTCTATGATTAATATATACTTGAGAAATCTACGCATTTGGGATTTTTTTTTTTGTTTTAGCCGGACAGCTACTCAATATTCTTGGCTCTTTTACAGGAAATTAAAGTGCTTAGTAAATTGAAGCATCCAAACATTGTGCAATACTATGGAAGTGAATTGGTGAGTTCTTCTATTTCCCTTGATATGCTCTGATTTTCCTAAGTGGTCTGTTAGTCAAATTCAATGACTTCAACGTCAATTTGTGCAGACTGAGGATAGATTTTACATATACTTAGAGTATGTATATCCTGGTTCAATCAACAAATATGTTCATGAGCATTGTGGAGCTATGACGGAATCTGTGGTTCGCAATTTCACCCGTCATATTCTCAATGGGCTTGCTTACTTGCACAGCACAAATAATATCCACAGGTTCTTGTTATATTTAACCTTTTGACCTAAAAGCTTGTGGAACATTATATTTACATGTCTATAATTTTTTTTTGTTGTTTACATTTCTTGATTTGATTACACACTGTGGTACTGAGTTGTGTTAACATCTTTGAGCTTGCTGAGATTTCATTTTGTTATTTGTGTTTAGTCGGCTGATTAAGTACTGCGTGTCTCCACCCAAAGGTGCACTTATTTGATCGTATCTTGGTTAAATACTAGTGTTGTATTTGGAGGACATTTGCATAGAAAATGGCTTATACTGTTACAAAGTACAATAATGATACTAAATGACAATAATGACTATATGTTTGAATCACTTTGATATAAATGATATTCAAATACCTTTTTTTCGTCCCCGTTTGATTTCTCTCTTGGAGTTGTATTCTGAATGGTTTTCTATGTACCATCCCATTTTTATAGGGACATCAAGGGTGCAAATTTACTTGTTGATGTCAATGGTGTGGTTAAGCTTGCGGACTTTGGGATGGCAAAACACGTAAGTTGGGTATTTTGGAATGCAAACCTTATAATGATGTTGCAAAATATTTTTGTTTAGGTTTGCTATTTGCCATAGAATCCAAGTCAGTTGCATGGAAAGGTAATCTTAGATCAAGTTTATTTAAAAAAAATGGAATTATAAAGAACTATTTCCATCGGATTGAATAGGAGACATTCTGTCCAGCTGAATATATATTGATGCACGGTAAAGTGGGGTCAATTTTTAAAGTAATCATGTATTAATTGTAGTTTAGCAATGTATTTTCTTTAATGTCATTTCAAAATACACACATTTGACTCTTACCTTAGCGTAGTCAATGCCAAAGTGTCACATTTTTCTCTTTGGATATAAATTATTTAATTAATGAATGATTTATGGTAAATTATTTTTAATAGAAAAACTATTCTTTATTAAATCGTTTTCTAATAAAACAATTTACGAAAAAAATGGACTGTTGGAGCACTTAAGACATTGAAAGAAATGGTTCTACACTTACCGAAGCTTTTGCCAGAGTAAGATGCTCCAAACGTTGGAGCCTTCGAGTAAGCAAAATGTTCCAAAAGATTATCGGCCGTTTGAGAAGAATGGTTGACAACGGTATGCGACGGTAGGGAGATGACAATAACATGGAGAAAAAAGGGAATAAATTAGGGCTTGGTTGGGGGTTATTATGCGACTAGTTTTTAAAAAATGACTTTCTTAAAGAAAATTTTATTTGCATATCATTTTTTAGTTAAATGATTGATAGAAGTTCCAAAAAAAAAGTGACATTGGTATTGACTGGGCTGAGATGGAGTCAAACGTGTGTATTTTGCAATGACATTAGGAAAGATAATCATATTACTAATCTTAATCTAAAATATATTAATTTTAAACTTTGCGGGTTTGCCCTGAATCTTAAACTAAAGTATATATTTTTTAAAATTTTCCCTGATAAAGTGTGAACTCGGAACTGTGGTGAATAAATGCATTAATGAAAAATAACTTACTTTTGAATGCTGCTTGAATTACATAAATCAAACATGGGATCTAGTCGCTCTTACTTTGATTTATTTTGTAGAGTGGTAAACATTAAGGGCCTGTTTGTTTTTAAGTTTTATTTTAATAAGGTTAAATTAAACTTGGATAGAGATTTTTTTTATTGAAAGTTATGAATGATGTGAAATAAAATTAATTATTATGTTGGGATATGTGAGGGATGTGATATAAGTTAGTTATTTTTTTAGTAATGTGTGTAGGATGTGAAATAAAGTTAATTTTTAATATTAAATTTTATGTGTGATGTGATATGTCAGGTTAAAATTAAACCAGGTTAATTTTCAACTTCCAAACAAATGGGGCCTTATCGTTGCTTCTAATGTCCCCATCATCTATAATTATGATGATAAGGTACAAGAACCTGAGTGATCATTTTTGTAGGTCAAAATTTATAGCTAATTTGTCCGCTTGGTATCATAGTTGTATGTGTGTTACCAAGTGTTGGCAATTATTCTGACCCAAATGGCTCTTATTGGGGAACTTAATTATTGAGACATTTAGATGGCTTCTTGAAAACATTATTTCATGATCTAGCTTGTAAAATACTGTTTCTGAATTGGACACTATATGCAATTAAATTGTGCTTCTCTAGAAAAAAGGTGGACATTTATGAGTTCATTCAATTACAACTTCTAGACTTCGAATCTTAATACAAAATCTATTTTTATATTGTGCAACATTTATCTGAATATCCATTTTTTCATTTGTGCTACTTGTTTGTGCTTTTCCTTATATTTTTTCTAGTTAAGTGAGGCTGCACCAGCACTTTCCTTAAAGGGAACTCCATATTGGATGGCTCCGGAGGTATGCTGATCCATATGTTTATTATTTAATCAAATCTCACTGCAATGATAGGTTCTTTTCCTCTACTTCATGAATTAGAAGGGAATGCTAGATGACTCCTTTCTCTACTGTGTTGGAACATTTTCCTTTGGCATAACATAATGGAATCATATGCATCTTTAAGATGAATTAGTGACCTTAATGGATATCCTTCTAGTACTGTCTACATTTGTGGAATAGAAATGACTACACCTAGTTCTTAATGTGCAGTTAGTTCTACAAGTAAATAGACACCTCACGGGGGAATAGGTTTGAGAGCTCTCAAAGAATGATAATCTAAGTGAATTTTTTGTTCACTTATGTCAAGATCTTTACTTCACATCTCTTTCTAAGTGCATAGTGCTATTTTTTCTACTGGACTACTGATTGGTGGATAATTAGCTGAAATTATTTCACTGTTTGGTCTTCCTCTCTTGCTCATGTATAAAGAGGAAGAGGAAGACCAAAACAGGCATGGCAAGAAACTTCTCAAGAAATGACTTTGCATACATTTTAAATGAGTATCTATTATTTGATGGAGTGCAATGGTAACAAAGGATTATATAGCCAACCTCACCTAGTGGGATAAAGGCTTGGTTGTTGTTTAACAACCTTTTCTTTAGTGGAGGATTCATATGCAAAAACTCATGAATTTCTGGAATCATTCTGACTGAAGGAAGAGTTGTTAGAAAATTATCGTGTATATAGCATATATAGAAACTCTCTTAGATCACTAGAAAGGACCTAAGTGTATATATCATATATAGAAACTCCCTTAGATCACTAGAAAGGACCTAAGCAGGTGATAAAATTGCATGAGCAAATTGAAAAGGGTGATGCTGTTTTTTATTTGACTGACATAGTCTAGAACTAGATATTTTGTCATTTATGATGATTGTAATTGAAGCTTCTTTTGTTTCCCTTGTTTTTGCCTTGTTGTAAGCCTTATTTGATAGCTATGGAAAAAACCTATAGCTTTTCTAGTCACCAACTTTCACATCCAATATAATTTTTAAATAATAATAAATAAGTTTATTCACATTTTACAAAATTTTTGATATAAAAAATTAATTTATTCTCACATCTTACACATGCTTTAATACAACCATCAATTTTGTCACGTCTTATCTAAATTCCGATATGACAAACCGACCTTATTTCACATCCAACACACTTAGTCATACCGATCCATTTACTTTGACTATTGCCAGTCAAGAAGCTGTAGAATTTATTTTGGATTATGGGTCTATTGTGATAGGCGATGTATTGTCGATTGTCCTAGTCCTATCATTTGTTTTCCCATTATGTTGAGCAGGAAGCTCTAGATAGATGTTGTCCCTTTTATTACTTACGAGAACCTTGATAATTTCTTTATTCATAACTCTTTGCATGAACTTTATGCTCGAGCTCTATCTAATTACTTGAATCTTTTTATGTAGGTGGTACAGGCCACAATGAACAAGGATATTGGTTATGATTTTGCAGTTGATATATGGAGTCTAGGTTGTACAATAATTGAGATGTTTACGGGCAAGCATCCTTGGATAGGACTTGAAGGGGTAATCATTCTCCACACTTAGCATAAAACTTGCACTTTTTTAGTAAAGCAGCTACCTGCACCACATATCCTATTCTAACTTATCTGCATATTATGATGAAAACAGATTAACAGGCCATACAAATATTCCTCAAGTCATGAACATACAAATACACTTAAAACAGGCTATAACGTGCTCTTATTAATTGCCACAATCTTCGATAGTTAATAAATATTGCTTTGTGGATATTTTAGTTGAATTTTTTGTTGAAGAATTTGTATGTTCATAGTGTTATATATCTATATTTATGAGTTGTGTTGTGCGACTGTTGAGTTATGCCGTTTATATTTCATGTAGATTTATGGCGATTCATTATTAATTTTACTACTATTTCAGTCATAATGATGTTATTTTACGTAAACCATAGATTTGGGATGATGGATCTAAAGTAGATTTTGACTTACCATGTGACTGCTAATATGGTGATTTTCTGTCATGGAGATTTTCTTTATTGCCATCCAACATAGTATTTTGGTATGTGAATGATTAGCTTTTAATCTCACAATTACTTGGTTTTTTGTGCTTTCCTTATTCTTGCAGGCTGCAGCCATGTTCAAGGTACTACACAAAGACCCACCTATACCCGAGACACTATCGTCTGAGTGTAAAGACTTCTTGCAGAAGTGTTTTCGTCGGAATCCAGCAGAAAGGCCAACAGCAAGCATGCTACTTGATCATCCCTTTATACGGAACTCAAACCACTACAATCTTCAAGGTTATATTCAGGCTTTTACAGGAATTAAACTTAATGTATGTACAGCGCTCATCCATGTTATTCTTTAATCTATTTTAACTTTGCGCGTTGATGCAATAAAATATATGCAACTTTGTCAGGACACCAACTATGGCCCAAGAGATGAGCCTAGATCAAAAAGTGAGCCAACATTGAAGGGAAAACCTTTAACTAATGGGTTAGTATCTATGAAGTTTATTTCTTGGTTATTTGAATTAACCTCATTGATTCTGTTACTAACCTCTCCAGAGAAGCATGCAACTTCCACGCATCACCACTTTCGACACCTGACGCGGCTCACAGTTTTCCTCATTCGAATCATTCTTCGCCCGGTCCTTCAGGGTCAAACGGGAACCATCATCCTTATGGTTATGTTGCTAATGTTCCGAATGGCACACATTCTCCTGCAGGAAGCAATCACCAATTGAACTCTCCAAATAATAATAACCATCACCCTTATGTTCTACCAAAACCTTATTTAAATCACTTCAATAAGGATCCTTGACTGCCCCTGGGTTTCTTTGCTGGGATTTGATTCAATTTATGCTAGATTTTTTGGGGAGATTCATATGCAAGATGGGCTTTTCTGGTCATATTACAAGTTCCACATTCTATTTTGATCATTCATTGCACAAACATTCAAATATGCATGGATTTTACTTCGAGCACATTCAGTTATGTGTGTCCGATGTGCGTGCGCTTGTAAATAGTCAAAATAGCTTGTGCAGTGTGTTTACCTGATTGAAGGGGCCATGTGTGTAATTCTCTCTTTCATTTTTCCCTCCTTTTTTGCCTTTATTCCTCTCCTTAGAAAGCAAGGCAAGTTGTAGTTCATGTAGAACCAAGAATGTAAAAGTGTAAAATATTCCCAGTGGAGAATTTTCATGGCAATCAGCCTTTAGACTGGCAGGTCTTTGCTAAGAGGAGATATTTCAACAGGGGTTGAGGTTCTGTTGCCAAGTTCTTGCTTGTCAGTGGATGTGTAAATTACTTTGTGAGAAATATGTGAAATCAATGTAAATATCTGAACTCATTTTTAGCTGATTGCATAAAGTTTCAATCTTTGAATCTTGACTTGGCTTTCAGTTACTGACACTGGCAAATTTGTGACTTTAAGCTTTTGTAGCCATGTGTGATGGGTCTTCTTTTTCTTCTTTGAACAAATGCATTCTACTATTTTCCTTCTTCTTTCAGCATAAGGGTTTTACTAATTTGAAAATACTCAAATCATTACCATTATTGTTCTCTCTATTTCAACTAGCATTCAAATGAGTGCTATTCGCTCTATTTTAGCAAAGTAAGAGTTCTTTTCAAGGTAGGGCTGTAAAGGGGTCGAGTTGAGATGAATAGTGGACTGCTCAAGTTCATGTTTATTCACTAAAATCGAGCTCGAGCTCGAGCTTGTTTGAACTTAGTTTGTTAACAAAAAATCATGTTTGAGTTTTGATTATGTTGTTTGTCAATGAGGTCATACGTATGTTCATGAACAAGTTTATATATATGAGTTTATAAATACAAAAATTATAGATAAATTTTTATATATTAAAGATATTAAAATATTTATTAACATGTTTATTATTATAATTAATTATGAATTTTTTTATTAATAAATAAGATACATTAAAATTTATAAAAGAAGTTTGAGCATCATATTAAGTTTAATAATTGAGCATCTTCATGAGCTTTATATAAATTATTCACGAATAGTAATGAGTTGAATGTTAGTATATTTAAATTTATTTATTTATCAATCAAGTTTTTAAAGTTATATTTATTTATTTTTTGTTAACATTGACGAACCGAACATAAACGAGTTCTTATGGAGCTAAATATTGAGGAGTTCATTAATAACTCGATTCACTTATAGCCCTACTCCAAGGTCAACAAGCTTGTCAAGAGTCTCTGATTTCATTCTTTAGGATTTGAAGCAAAGATAAAACAGTTTTTCATGATTTGAATCTTTTTTTGGTATGAAAGTTCAATTAAAGTAAACAATAATGTTACTTTTGCAGATGTCATGAGATTTGAAAGCAGTTGAATTTATGTAGTCAGCTTTTACTTGCCAAAGTGCTCATAATGATTTCTCAGCAATTTTCACAACTACTTGTTTTACCTAATCATATATGAACTATTTTCAAAGATTATATTTACATATTATTTACTCGAATACTTTTTTTTTTTTAATAAAAAGAGCAAACAATTTCATTCAATTAGAGTTGGCGTGTTACGCTTTTTTTTTCTTACAATAAAAGCGTGTTACGATGAGCCAAGTTTTCAATGAAGTGTTTTTTTGTGTGTGAAAAAGAGATCAATAGAGATATTAAACTTAACATTTTGTTCCTCTAAAGTGAGCCTTTATCTTGGATAAATCTTTTTCCTATTTTTTTAATGTCTAGATGGTTGTTAATGAATCTCCTTCTAGGATAAATTTTTGAACCCGTAGATTTTTCACTATAAAATTATGTTAAATATAAAATAAAGTTGATTGATTTATTGAGAATTGTGTTGGATGCAAGATTTTTAAAATTGAATCGAAAATCGAACCAGTCAATCAACTGATTCATGGTTTTATTAATTCGACCGGATGACTTAATAATTACATCATAATTATATTTAAATTTTCTAAATATGAGATTAATTTTTAAAATAAGATAAAAAATATTTTTAAAAAAATAGTACAATTAATTTAAAAAATTTACTACCACAAAATATGTATAAAAAAATTAAAAATTACGGAATAAAAAGAATACAATTGCTTTTCTTGTCATTCAAAATATGTCGCTTCTATAACAATTCGAAATAAATTTATGATAAAAAATTAACAAATCAGCTAAACATCCACTATATCAAATAATTATTATTCAAAACATAGCATTAATATTAAAAATATTAAAAACATAGCATCCGCTACCTCGAGCCCGGAGCCCTCGCCCAAATCCGATTTGACCAGTTAATAACCGGCTCGTCCAGTTCAGTGGTTAAACCGGTTTTTACCGATCCAATCCAGTTTTTAATTGATTTTAGTTCTAATATTGAACCAGATCGGACCTTGGGCCGGTTCGCAGTTGAATTGGTCAAACCGGCCAGTCTGATCCGGTTCTGAAAATCTTGATTGAATGTGAAATAAAGTGATTGTTTAATATTGAAATTCATATAAGATAAGATGTATAATGATTTTTAATTTCTTTAAATAAATTAAAAATTTTATTCATAACTATTTTAGCCATAATTTTTTTTTTCCGGCAAACCAAACAGAGCCTTGGGTTTGAATCTGTAACATCCCGAAAATTTAGATTTTGATATGTATTATAAATTAGAATTGTATGTATAAATTTGGGTGATAAATGATATTTACGGTATTTTAGCATAAAAAAATATAGTAGAAATTTTGGGTGATACTTTTGATTTATTTGATCTCCAAAAATGACCAAGAAAGAATGATAAAAGAAATATTAGATGTAAAAATAATTTTTGTAAGATTTAGTATTTATTTAANATCGGCTCTAGCCCTTCTTTGGCCGAAAATGAGAGGGAGAGAGAGAAAAAGAAAAAAAAGAGGAGAGGGAGAGAAAGAAGAAGAAAGAATTAGAGATCCGAGGCATCACAATATTTCTCCATCGAATCGGCAACCACGAAAGATGGATTTCAAAGATTTGGATGAAAAGGCGAGAA
>JAEMOT010000205.1:68149-98887 GCA_019297695.1 Apostasia ramifera
GTGAATATATTGACTTACGACTGTGACACCTACGGGTGGACAAGTGTACGGACTTATCGTCACATTAGATGTGAATATATTGACTCGCGACTGTGACACCTATGGGAGGACAAGTGTACGAACTTATCGTCACATTCGATGTGAATATATTGACTTGTGTTTGTGCAACTACGGGAGGACAAGTGTACGGACTTGTCGTCACATTCAAAGATATAATATGATATTTAAGCAAGTGTATGAGCTTGCTATGTGACTAAATTTATAATCAAGATTTTAAAGGCGACAATGGATTAAAAGTTAAATGTGATTTCTGTGGGATTACGCACCTGCCTTAGCTCGAGCATATGATATATATAGGCGCGACGGCGTCCATTGCCATTTTGGGCTAGGGGGTGAAAACTCCAAAACTGATTGAGGACCTCACATTTTTGCCATTATGGGCTATTGCCTACGGGGCTAGAGGATGACGATCCCCAAATATGTGAAAGGTAGCTGAGGCGTAGTACGAGAAATCACGGGCCCAAAAGAGTAAAAGAAATTAATTAAAAGAGAACTTATTCGTTAATTATATTTTTATATTTATTCTGTTATCATGTGTACATTATAATTATTATGTGCATTTGTTTATGTTTAATATTCGTATTGTGCTAATTATCTATCATGCGTTTATACTGTTCAATTGTTCATAAGAAACTCATGATATACATGCTCATTTATTTGATAGAATTCATGTTATAAATTCTTATTTGATATCTTCTGTTATACAATTTAACTAAGTATAATTATCAGTCATTGCTATCATGCTATTTATTCATTTGATATAAGTTCATGAATGTTGCTATGTATGCATATAATAATTCTCTTAAATCTCAAAATAATAAATTTGTGATCATGAAATCTTATTAATATTTTATGTAGCCCATAGCTAGTTGATATCTCCTACTGAGTCCTATTGGTGGACTGACGCCGTTTTCGGCACTATTTTTACAGGTTTAGCACAAGCACAAGAGGCATGAGTGAGAGACAATTAGAAGATTATTTTAGATTATTTGTGTTCAGTATTTTATAATTATTTATGGTGTAATGTACTAATTGTATATTAAGGACAGATTTATATTAAATATAGTAAATTTATTTGAGGATAAAAAAAAAAGAAATTGGGTAACGGCCGAGGTAAAAGCCGAGGTCGTTACAGAATCTGATCCAATCACTAATAGCCTCCTATACTTGAGAATTTGTGCTCTCTAAAAATGGAGAAATTATTGCGTCCGGTGGACTGAACACGCCATCAAGCGATCCCCACCTCACACAAAATGTCGTGAAGGCATTAACATCTGACGGTTAATCCAGTAGGCATGACTAGACGGTCCATTAAACAAATAAACAGTCTAGTCAAGGCTACCGAATGATTTGATATACTATAAAAAAGTAGACATTCAGGTAAGTATTTATTTAGAAAAAATAGATATAACTTAACCTACACCCTCTATAATTGACACTTATTTGATTTCAAGTTATACCTATTTCTTAGACTGATACCTATCTAACTACTTATTTTAGTCCTTCAGAACGAACGGTCCAATTAAATGGACTAAATGATTTGATTTTCTACTACACCGTTCGATTTCTAGTGATTAGATGTTCGTTGCAGAGATTGAAAAGTTCAATCGTCTGTTGGTGATTTGACACTATTCACAACATTCTCTGCATAGCAGAGCACTCTTACCTCTCAAAGTACGCAATAACTTTTTCTAAAAATCTGCAAGCTAGACATCAAAGTTGATCAGTGATGATGCCTTCTATGGAGATTTTGATGTGTAAGTAAGAAATCATTACAAAGCCTACGTACAAAGAAGTGAACCTTACTAAGAAGTTTTAATCCCATATTATGTGCCATAGCATTTTGCGATCAACGCCACCATTGCTTATTGACTTGTTATTTGAAAATAGTTTCTAGCAAATCACTTTGGCATAATAGTATTTGCAACTCCCTAATAAGGCAAGGATATTAGTAAATTTTTTAACGATAAATTGCATCCTAAGGTCAGAAGGGCGTTGCAAATTGATCCTAATTTTTAAAAAATTTTAATTTTATGCGTGAGGACCAAAACAGGACCAAAATGATACTAATTTAAAAATAAAAATAATAATAATAAATAAATTTTTTAAATTATTTTACACAAATTCAAATATAAAAAAATATTATTTTACTTTACATACTCAACAATTTAAAATAAAAATATCAACTTTATTTCACATTCTAGACCAAAATATTCAAATCAAGTATTTTGATCTAAGATGTGAAATAAAATTTATATTTTTATTAAAAATTATTGAGTATGTGAAGTAAAATATTATTTTTTATATTAAAATTCATAGAGAATAATTTAAATAATTTATTTATTATTATTATTATTATTTTTTAAACTAGTACTATTTTATTCCTGTTTTGATCCTCACGCCAAACAGGGCCTTAAGGTAGTAAAAACACTACAATTTTAGACCTCTTAAAATTTTTTCTTTTTCACTGATTTTTAATGATAAAAAATATATAAATTAATTTTTTTTACTAATTTAAATAACTTATATATTTTAAAAAATAATTATACTGCTTTACTATCACTCATCTTTAAAATTTAATTTTTCTCGTCTCTACTTTTTTCACTAAAAATTTTTAAAATAAAAATTTAAATATTAAAATGTCAAAATTATATTTTAAAAAATTCGAAAACATTAACAGTTAAAAATAATATTATAACATAATATAATAATAAATTAACAATTACGTCTTAATTGAGATCAAAAGATAGTATTTTTACAATCCCAATAACTAAAATTAAGATTTTTAAAAATTGAAACTAATTTGCAACACCTTTTTAACCTAAGGGACCTAAATGCAATTTACTCTTTTTTTTAAAGATTGGCATTGCAATAGCATTACATTACAACTAGTACAAAAAATTACAAGTCAACCAACATCCTTTTTGAGGATATTACAAAAGTCAATGAGAAGCGACATATCCTTATCCCAACAAAAATCACCTAAAGTAGCTAAGTGTGCCAAATAATTAGTTGCACTATTTATGTTACGCTACACATGAGTGAGTTTATAAAAAGTGAATGAAAGAAGAATGCTCACAAATATTCTAAAGTACAAGATCTTTATGTGATCTATCATAGCAATGTGCATCTTCACTTGGCCTTCCACTTGGTCTCCAGTTGTTCTCCAACAGTGGCTCAGGTGCTCTTTGTAGTGTGTGTTGCTGCTGGACCAAGTCGCCATTCCTATCATTTTGTTATTGACTTCTAGGTATTGCTATCTCATGTACCCAAGAGCAAGTTTGGTCCATTTTCCTCCTCTTTATTGCTAGCTCATGGAAGCTCTAATGATGCCTATGATGTTCCACACTATTCTCTAAAGCTTATTGTAGTTGCTCTTTGTCGGACTTCACTGCACTCCAATGACTCTGCTGCGTAGGAGTGTTGAGAGCTTCAAATTTAAGCATTGTTGTTGGCTTACTTTACAGGTGAGGAATACTTGTCTTCGGATGACTCATATTAGTGCAATATACTCTGAAACAGTTGAAGCACCTCTATTGAGTCCCACTCTAACCAAACCCCAAACATCTTTGGTACATCATTTACCCAAGTTTTAAACAGCTTAGAATTACAAGCTTTTCCTTCTGGATAAACTGAAGAAGGAAATTTGTTTTTCGTTTTACAAATGAAGCAACTGAGAGAGACAACATTACGGAATAGCACAAAAAAACAGCTAAATTTATTTCTATATCACACATCACTGTCGTTGTAACAGCATCTATCAACACAATTAATCACAGAGTACGGGAAAGCAGAAGAGAGAACCTCAAAACCATGAACTGAAGAACAGCAGAAAGCTGCTAAGCCAGTCAGGAGTAGAGAGCTTCAGTTTCTATCTGCAAGTAGTAAAGCTTCGAGTTCCTGCTTCCGCCGTTCCAGATCCTGCATGCAGCCGGAATTGCACAAAGGCTCGCATCAAGAGTTCTTTTGAAACCGTTTTAAAAGGAACTATACAATATACAATAGTTCACAAAATGTATACATAAAAAATGTAACATACTGAATATAGGAGTAAGCTTTACTATGTTGGCAATAGAACTAAATTAGTAGGTCGCTTGCATCTTAAAGAAGCAAAAATTGCATTCTGCTCAAATATTAATCATATTAATTGTACAAGTACTTCAGAGAATACAGAAAAGTAGCTACAGCTGAAAAGCTTTACTATCGATAACACATTGTATGATGCTGCTAAATTAAGGTGGCATTTTGTTTGATGTTGTTGTGATACAATGTCATGTTATTTAGAGAAATTAATTGTTTCCTTTCATGACAAGCTTAGATAACATTGACTGATGTCAATTTAGATAACAATACTAGTAAGATTTCATCGAACAACGAAGGGCTCCAATGAGTGAGTTAGCCGGACCCTGACAAAATATAGCCTCAGCTTTGTTGAATGCTGATATAGTATCACACTTGGAGGGAGCACAACAAAAGAGTTCATGGAGGACCCTACCCAACGCCTAGAACTATAGCAACTCTAGTTCGATCAACTAAAGCCTATGAGAGACTTCAGCCCAATTTGGGAAATTGGAATCCCATTAGTATTAATGGCCATAGTAACTCATCCTTCTCTTGGTGGAATCCCCCACCTCTAAATTGGATCAAGGTCAATTTTGGTGGCTCCGTAAGACTAAATGGCGCAACAGGCGCAGGTGGGGCAATTAGAGATCGTCACAACAACCTCCTCAAAGCTACAAGGATCAAACTGTACTCACACCCTTTACTCGACAGAGATGGCAGGAGTTGTGAAAATGATGAAAGCTACTCGAGACTAGGTAGACACATCTGATGGGATTTGGTTAGAAGGAGACTTCTTGCTGGTGATTATAGACATCTTCAGGACAATCAGAGGAGATATTCATGACAGACCTCTTTGCAACATTTTTGATATTTTTTGTATCTTTAAGGAGTATAGGATTACATATGTTGGCTTTATAGCTTCTTTCTATTGTTCTGGTGACATCGCGTGGGAAGAGGGAATGTCCCTCCCGCATGATTTTTGCACGATTCTTACTGAGGATCATCCATTTTATAACTAATGTACTTATTTTGCTTTTATAATATCATAGGCTATAGCCAAGTCTCAAAAAAGAAGGAAAATTTAGAATCAAATGGAACTAGCTTTAATAGATGAGAAAGTAACAAAATACTTTTTCTGCAGATAGATTACAAAAAGGAGTTATTGAGGTTAATGGAGAACATTTCGCTGAACCTTGTGAAAAGAGAAACATCAAAGTTAAATAAAATGATGAGTGTAAGTTCAACAAGTACATTCTTGCAAGTTCAAGCTTGGATGCTTGGACGATTCATGTGACAAAAATGTTATAAGGCACCGTATATAACTCAAATTGCATAAACCACAGATGTCAACAAGTACATTCTTATAGAAAGATAGGAACTGATCCTCGCTGAATCATTGAAAGATAGGAAATCAAATTTTTAAGGCGTTTCCCTTGCTGAACATCACAAGCTACCTGGCAAGCACAACCCTATTGAGGTTCCATCTCTAAATTTATATATCTCTTCCTAGAATTAGTTTTACTTATATTTTCATTTTAATTTTCTTTCTAACAGTATTGCCGAAAAACTCTGAACAAGGTTTGAGATGTAACAGATTTAGTTGTCAATCAACTTTCTATTGAACGAGAAGTACCTAAATGGAATATCAACGGAGTCAACCACAACAGTCATATCATAATGACCTAATGAATTCTTTCACATCCACTATGAAAGCAGGGAATATATGAACAATAAGAAACTTCAAATCTCACAAAGATAAGTTCACAATAAACATTCATCACTCTTAGGAGAAGGAAGAATCAACAAACAAATTGTTAAAACTCCCAAAAATCAATCATACTTGAATTCTTTATCTTTCAATTGATACAAGAGATAGAGATTACAAAGCAATTTGTTCATTGACTCTAACTTTTTCCTCTTTTTTTGTCTTTTACATATTTATTTTCGTTTTAACTTTTGGGAGCTGGGAACTTATTGCTGACGGTTGCTAACACTTTTTAACGGACACATCAATTATCCTCCATGCTCCTTGCCTTCTCAGTTACATCATTAAGAAAGTGGGATGTTTAAATGACTACACCTTGTTCAAGTATTGCGCCAAATGCACAGAATATTAAGTTAGCAATGTTAACAAAAAGCTACAAAAATGACTCCCAATTTGCCTAACAAAAGTTATAATACATAGATTCATATAATTATAGTTTAGAAGAACAGTATACCATTTACATTAAGAAACTCCTTATATGCCAAATGTGCTGCTTCTTACCTCCAAATCTCTTGCTGCTTGGTCTTTTGATATTTGCCTGCGTTGCCGAGCACGTTTCAAATAGCCAAGGCAGAGTATACCCTAAGCAGAATATGCAGTTACAGGTAAGAGTAGTAACTAAAACAACATAGCATTCACTCCAGCATCTCATCTAAAACAGTTAATGCAATACACATGCCATGAAAATAAATTCAAAAATGAGAATGGGAGTGAACATTGATAAATACAGTCAAATGATGCAAGAACATCCTTAACTGATATGACATATATCACTCCACATGCAAGAAGAAGGTAGCTAGCAATCTCCTGAAGCGCAATGAGATCCTTTCTCTGCCAACTAAGATCAGGAAACGCTCTAGTCATCAAAGCAACACTGCAGGTTTAAGCAATAAACCAAGTCAGGATCTTTTACCATCATCCAGACGTATTCTTCTAGTATGTAAACAACAGCAGAAGAAGTTAGGGGGGGTTTACGTACAAGATTTGCAGCATTCCCCGACCTGGCCAGTACTCCATCACCTGATTCATAGAAGAAGCCATGATCAATCACGATTCGTCGCACTTATCGCAGAACCAGCAGCAGTAAGAAGAAGGCAAAGAGAAAAGGTCGACCCGGAAGTACTTTAGGATGAAACCCCATTCGGTCTCGACGACCGCGACGAAAATGCACAGAGCAGCGGCGTAGCAGCGGAAGATGCCGCCAAAAATCTAGCATCAGAAAATAGTGTTCAAAGAAGTTAGATAAAATAGCATTAAAGTAACCATGGGGAAGCTAGGGTTTCATCGCTTGTCTCACGTCGGAGGCGTTCCCGAACGATCGGATGGCGGACAGGACGTTGGCAGAGGCGCACAGGATGGCGCTGACGGCGGTGACGACGCTGAAGCATCGGCAAACCACCAGAAATACATCTGGGCCCCGCTGGCTCCTGGACGGCGCCTGCTCCCGCGGTTGATGGCGCGAGTCCTCCTCGACCTCCAAATCTCTCGGCATGATCGTTTTTGTGTGTGCGTTTGAGAGCGAGCTAGCGAGAGAGAGAGAGCAGTTAGCTTGGCATCTTAACAGCGGTGTATCAATGGCGGGAGGGCGATAGAGAGGGAAGAACAGCCACGATTTCGGTGGAGGAACAGCTGGATGAACGAGGGAGAAGAGTCTCGCTTTCGTCAAGATTAGGTTTTTTTCAGTTTTGAAAAAGTCGATGCATTTGATTAAAAAAAAAAAAAGATGCTTTGCCCACAACTGAATTAAAGTAGGATAAATATTGATTAAAAGTAATATTACATAAATTCATAATTTTAAAAAATTTCAGTTTAGTTCCTAAGCTTTGAAATCATTTTCATATTGTAATTGTGTCCGTGAGGTCCATAGAGATATTTATGTTAAAATATATGTAAATAAGTTGAAGGTTATAAAATAAAATTGATATATTCTGTTATATAAGAGATAGAAAAAATTACTTTGATTATTAAAAAATTATATTTGATTAAAGTTTTTTAACCAAATCATTCGATTTTTTTTCGAGGCAGATTAAAATAAGGCTTTTTGCCTAATAGTAAAATACTAAAATTCAATATATATTTCCGTAAAAAGAAAATCAACATATATGATCATGAGATTACATGCATAATATGAATATTGTTTATGGGTAAAAAATAAGAATTTTTTATTATTTATTAATGAAATATGCATTTATAGACATATACAAATAAACATATTATATATATATTCTAAATCTCACTAAATTAATTAACTGGCGATGCGCACTTTAGTTCATGTGACCCATGAATTTGAGTTTTTTTTCTGATTTATCTCATTTATTTCTAAACTCAAATTTCTTTCTAACGGATTTTTGATATATATATATATAATATTTTTTTACTCGAACATCTTCATTAAATAAAATCTAAGTTAGATCTGCATAAAATAAAAGTCGAATTTCTAAATTTATAATATAATAGCGCATAATTTTATTTTCAGATATTTGAGCCACATTATGTACATAAGTAAAATCTTACTAATTTATACTATTAAATTTAATTAAATAAATATTTTGTCCCCCTCTCTTTATCGCTTGGTGGAGGAGGGGAGGAGGTTAGGAGCCACAAGTTCCCCCTCCTCTCACGTTATTTTTTTTTGTCTGTCTTTCATAAATAAGTGGAAAAAAGACAGTAATGTAGCTGCTCTCTCTTGCAAGAAATACAGAGAGGTGACACCGCAATCACTCCGCTTTCTTTCTCACTCTCTTGCTCTTTATTTTTCTTTTTTTCTTTTCGATAAATAGGCAGAAAAGGGGTGCCGAAAGCCACCATCACTCTCGCTTTTCTATTTCTCCTTTCTCTTTATCTGCTAATTAATAAAAATCGAAACAAAAAAGTTCAACGTAAGTGTTGTATATGGACAAAGAAAATGAAAAGAGAAAGGGAGAAAAAATAGGAGAGAGAGAAACATAGTAATTTTATAATTGTAAATTTCTTTTTATTTTCTAACATAAAAAATCATGCGTACTAATTCTCAAGTTCAACTCGGCTTCATTTTTTTGTAATTTAAATTTAATTTATTTAAGATAAAATATTTAATATATATATATATATATGAAATATTTTATGTATATAAATATATTTTAAAATATATTATATTAAAAAAGTTAATATATAAATATATACGATAGCAATAATCATCAAATATTTATTTTACTAAATGAGAGACTTATATACAAATTATAGTTAATATGCATCATATACAAAAAAAAATATTTAAATAAAAAAATAATTAATTATATGTTACAGTATGTATTACATATTTATATTTTATAGGCACATAATAAATTATTAAAATTTTTATATTAAATAATTGTGATATGTTTATATATTTTATAATATGTGAAATATAATTTATTAAATATAAATATATATAATATAAAAAATAATTAATTTATTATGATATACAGATAAATATTTTTATGAGGGATTTACATACAGAACACTGAATTCATCATAAATTACGTATTTTATTATCTTTTAATAAATACTATATATATCACACTCTGCTTATGAGTTTTACATTTCTATTGTAGCAATATAAATGTAAAAAGAGTATGATATATGTAATATTTAATAAAAGATGGTGAAATATATAATTTGTGGTAAATTCAGTGTTGTGTATGTAAATTTTCGTATTTTTAAATAAAAATATAAAAATTAAGGTCGACCCAAATAAATGAAATATAATTTAATCGAGTGCGGGCAATATTCCCAATTGTTTGGGTTTTAGTGCAAAAAGTACCGGCTCCCGCCCGCTTCCCCAGGAAAATATATTTTGTGCGGACGGTCCGCAAAGTTCGGCGCGCGCCCGATGGGAGCACACCCTTTCGTTCTTCGGATCTGTAACCTCTTTCTTCTTCTAACCTCTCATGTTGACTCTTCCTTCGTCTCCATTCTCACTGTTGCCGGAAAATAGAAGCCTTTTTTAATTACGCTTCTCCTTCTCCCGCTCCCTCGATCTCAACCAAGATTGAGGGTTTTCTGCGGGAAGGCGGGAAATAGAAGATAGAGAAGCAGTAATGGAGAACTATCTGAACGAGAACTTTGGCGGGGTGAAGCCGAAGAACTCTTCCGAGGAGGCTCTGCGGCGATGGCGGAAGCTCTGCGTTCTTGTGAAGAACCCTAAGAGGCGATTTCGCTTCACCGCCAACCTCTCGAAGAGGTCCGAGGCCGAGGCCATGAAGAAGACCAACCGGGTTTATATCTCTTCTGCTTACTTGGGTTTACTCCCTTTGTTGTGATTTTGCCTTTATATTCACCTTTGCTTGAAGGCTGCTTGGTTTTTCATGTTATCATTTGTTGGCATGTGGTTAGATTTGGTGGGATGGGTTATTGTACCTCGATCTGTAAGAACCGAAATTATAAGTGATTGCTGCAAAATTAAGTATTTGTTTAGGTCGTATTTGCGTTGGACTCTGAAATTTACAGTAATAAGAGTGAAGAAATGTGCAAATTACCATTAAAATGTATAACCTCCGCCTTGACTCATGGTGTGTCGGGTGATTCTCGGTTTAGCCAGGACAAGCTAGAGAAGTGGCCCACGAGCGTGCAGAATCATTGCCGACTACCCTCAATTAAACTTTCAGGAGTCCAGCCTGGGACCTGAATATAGGCTTGGCTCGGCAGTGACTTGGCATGGTTTCTGACTGTGCTCAGATGAAGGTGTCAGGCGGATGGCTTGGATTGAAATGACGCGAAGCTATCCCTATTCAGAGTATGAATGGATGTTACACTAACTGAGCTCGATGTGCTAGTAATATGTGCCAATGGAACTAATAGTTTAATCAGAGATACTAATCGTTAAAGCTTTTTAACATCCTAGAATGCATCAACCACTCGTTTCACCAATTACGTCCTAGTTAACCTCTTTTCAAACTTCAGGTATTTTGCATTTCTTTTAGGCGAACCATTTCAGCAAGTCATGTGATCTTGGACTATGCCCAATTGCGTGCATTAGCTGGATATCCTAGGTTGTTCAAGAAATGGAATTCAACTAAAAAGCTTAATTTGAAGAGCCAGACCAATGAACAATTCCTTCTCATCATTTGTTGATGTTCTTTTTACTTCTGCATATTATATCTTGCATGTGCATTTATTTCAACATGTTCAGACAGTAGCTGGAAAATGGTTACTGGAAACGAAAACTTCCCAAATCTCTTTTATCAATTGCTGACATTGACATGCACTTTATATAGGAAAAGCTAAGGATAGCTGTTCTGGTATCGAAAGCTGCTTTACAGTTCATTCAAGGTATTGTGAACTCTTAACTTTTGATGACTTGGGTATTTTATTTGATACTCTGTACTGATAGCAGCATCCTTAGGAGTTGCTGCAACACGTGATGAATACATTGTACCAGATGAAGTGAAGGCAACCGGTTTTGAAATATGTGCCGATGAATTGGGATCCATTGTCGAAGGTCATGATTTCAAGAGATTGAGAATGCATGGAGGCATAGAAGGTACTGCAAGTAAGCTTTCTACAAATATAGAAAAAGGACTTTGCACGGATGACGATAAACTGAAATGCCGTCAAGAAGTTTATGGTATTAATAGGTTCACCGAGAGCAAGCCTCAGAGCTTTTGGGTGTTTGTGTGGGAAGCAATTCAAGACACTACCCTTGTGATTCTTACAGCATGTGCTGTTATATCTCTCACAGTGGGCATTGCTATGGAGGGATGGCCAAAAGGCGCCCATGATGGTCTTGGCATCATTGCAAGCATCCTATTAGTTGTTTTTGTCACTGCAACAAGTGACTACAAGCAATCTTTGCAATTTAAAGATTTAGATAAAGAGAAAAAGAAGATCTTTGTGCAAGTTACACGAAATGGATACCGTCAGAAGATTTCTATATATGATCTTCTTCCAGGAGATATCGTGCATCTAATGATTGGTGATCAAGTCCCTGCTGATGGCCTCTTTGTAGATGGCTTCTCTTTATTGATTAATGAATCAAGTTTAACTGGGGAGAGCGAACCAGTTCCCATAAACCATGCAAATCCTTTTCTTTTATCTGGAACTAAAGTCCAAGATGGATCTTGTAAAATGCTTGTAACTACTGTGGGGATGAGAACTCAGTGGGGGAAGTTGATGGCTACTCTTAGCGAAGGTGGTGATGATGAAACCCCATTGCAGGTGAAGCTTAATGGGGTTGCAACGTTAGTTGGAAAAATTGGTTTGTTCTTTGCAGTAGTGACATTTGTTGTCCTTGCTCAACACCTTTTGATCAGTAAGTATTTGCAAGGCGAGTACTTTAATTGGTCAGGGGATGATGCATTGGAGATGCTTGAGTATTTTGCTGTTGCGGTAACGATAGTTGTGGTTGCAGTGCCTGAAGGATTGCCTTTAGCTGTGACCTTAAGCTTAGCTTTTGCCATGAAGAAGATGATGAATGATAAAGCGTTGGTGCGCCACCTTGCTGCCTGTGAAACCATGGGCTCGGCAACATCTATTTGTAGTGACAAAACTGGTACATTGACGACCAATCACATGACCGTTGTAAAACTTTGCATTTGTGAAAATATAAGTGAATTGGAGAGTTTTAAGGAGGCCTCTAGTTTAATGTCTCTATTTCCTAGTTCTGTCGTAAAAACAATTCTTCAATCTATATTCAATAACACTAGTGGTGAAGTAGTGATCAATCAAGACGGGAGGCTTCAGATTTTAGGTACACCAACTGAGACTGCTTTGTTGGAGTTTGGTTTGTCATTAGGTGGTGATTTTCAAGCAGTTCGCCGACAAACTAAACTTATCAAAGTTGAACCTTTTAATTCCACAAAGAAGAGGATGGCTGTGCTGCTTCAAATGCCAGAAGGTGGATATCGGGCTCATTATAAAGGTGCCTCAGAAATCATTTTGGCTGCTTGTGATAAGTTTATTGATCGTTCTGGTAGTGTCGCTCCACTCAATGAAATGACAGCAAATAAAATGAAAGAAATAATTGAAAATTTTGCTAGTGAAGCTCTTCGAACATTATGTCTAGCTTACATCGATATTGAAAATAGTTCATTGGCTGAAAAGCATATACCAACATCAGGATATACTTGCATTGGAATTGTTGGTATCAAAGATCCTGTACGGCCAGGTGTTAGGGAATCAGTTGCAATATGCAGGTCTGCTGGCATTAATGTAAGGATGGTTACAGGGGATAACATAAATACAGCAAAGGCTATTGCTAAAGAATGTGGTATTTTAACAGATGGGGGTATATCTATTGAAGGTCCAGAGTTCAGTGAGAAGAGTGTAAAAGAGTTGATGCAGTTAATCCCAAATCTTCAGGTTACATTAATATTTTGAATAGACAAATCTATACTTCGGTAATAAATAAGAAATGTCCTTATGTTGATATCGAATTATTCGGGTTTATCAGGTCATGGCTCGGTCTTCTCCAATGGATAAACATGTATTGGTTAAGCACCTACGCTCGACATTCAGTGAGGTTGTTGCTGTCACTGGCGATGGAACAAACGATGCTCCTGCACTTCATGAGGCAGATATTGGACTTGCAATGGGAATTGCAGGGACTGAGGTTAACATTTTCCATTATATTTTTTAACTCTTTCTTTCTCTCACACACACATTTGCACACACACATAGATGCCATATATTTTCTGTTGAACTTAAAAACCATTCATTTATTGATTGGAACTGTTTTGCTGCGTTGCATTGCCTCGAGTCCTAACTTGTCAGTGCCATCACAACCCAATACCGTATCCAATCCCTAGACCATGTAGTACTATGCAATCATATTCTGGGTCTTTTCTGAATGGTAGCCTCCTCTTTTCCTTCTCCCTATGTTCCAAATTTTTTATCATAGTGACTATTCTATCATGGGATAAATGACTCAGATGTTTTTTATCATATTCTCCCAAGGATTTGTTGGGAGAATCAAAAGGAAAACTCCAAATAACAAAGATGCTTGGTGGTAGAAAGAAGAAATACAAGAAAAGTTAAAGAAAAAGTTTGTTATAAAAATTGATATAAATGAAAGAGAAAAGAGAATTTAGAGAAGTATAAAATTGCTCGACAAAAATCTAAAAAAACAGTCTATAACGCAAGGGATGCAGCTTTTAATGATCTTTATAAAAAATTGGACACTAAGGAAGGAGAAATACACTTATATAAGTTAGTTAAAGTAAGAAATGAGAAAACTAAAAACTTGATTAGAGTAAAATACATCAAAGATGAGGATTAAAAAGAACTTTTTAAAAATGAAAACATTCAATACAGATAGATGAGTTACTTTAAAAGGTTTTTCAATGACGATTGTGATAATATGATTGATCTTACTGATTTTAGTATTTAGAAGAAAGATAAAAATTGCTTTTACATTCGACTTATAAGTAAAGCTTGAATCAGGGAGGCTTTTAAGAAAGTGAAGTGTGAAAACGTTGTAAGGTCGAATGACATTTCAATAGATATCTGAAAATGTATGGGAGATAAAAGAGTTTTTTGACTTACTAGGCTGTTTAATATGATTTTAAAAATTAAAAAGATGTCAAATAAATAGAAAAAGAGTATTTGATATCTATTTATAAGATTAAAGGCGATATACAAGATTATGCTGACTATAAAAGAATTAAATTAATGAGCCATACTTTAAAATTTAAAAAAAAATGATTGAGCATAGATTACATTTTGCTACTAGGGTATCACAGAATCAGTTTAATTTTATGCCTGACAGATTTACTATGAAAGCGATTCATTTGTTGAGAAGTTTAATAGAAATATTTAGGGAGAGAAAAGAAGATCTACATTTTATTTTCATTAAGTTTAAAAAAATTTATGATAAAGTCCTAAGGAAGGTGCTCTGAAGAGTTTTTTTTTTTTAAAAGTTTACACTGCTTACATTCAAGTTATTCATGATATGTATAAAAGTTCTGTTGCATGTGTTCGGTCACAAGAAAATCTGATTAGGAATTTTCTTATTTCAGTTGTACTACACCAAGGTTCAGCTTTAATTCTACTTTTTGCATTAGTTATAGAAGTTTTGACTGGACATATTTAAAAAAAAGGTACCTTTATGTATACTTTTTGCAGATGATATTCTTCTCGTTGATAAGACTAATGAAAGTGCTAAAGCGAAACTCGAGTTATGGAAGAATACATTAGAATCCAATGGTTTGATCTCAGTAGATCAAAAATCAAATATATGAAGTATAAATTTGTTAAGATAGAAGCATTTGTAGTGGAGAGATGACAATTGATGCCCAAATTATTAAGAAGAGCGAGCGGTTTAGATATCTTCGATCAATCATACAAATTAATAGTGAAATAGATGATATTATTAGCAAGATCCAAGCAGGATGGATAAAATAGAGGAATGCATCTGGTAAATTGTGTAATAGAAAAATTTCACTTAAACTTAAAAGTAAATTTTACAGAACAATTATAAGGCCAGTGTTATTATATTATGTTGAATGCTGGCTTATAAAGAAAAAACACATAAATAAGACAAATGTCGCAGAAATGAGGATGCTGAGGTGGATGAGCGAGTATACGCGAAAGGACAAAATGAGAAATGAGTATATTCGCAGAAAGGTTAGAGTGACCTCAATTAAGGATAAACTCAGAAAGAGTCAACTTAGATGGTCTGGACATATAAATCGTAGGTCGATAGAAGCTCCAGTAAGAAAAATAGAATTATTAAATCTTGCTCATGTAAAAAAAGAGGAAGAAGGCTAAAAAAGATATGATAAAAAATTAAAAAAAATGATCTTATATATTTGGAGATAAATGAAGATTTATTATTTGATGGAGTGCAATGAAAATAAAGAATTCATATAGCCAACTCCACCTAATAAGATAAAGACTTGGTTTGTTGTTATTGTAGTCACTATTCTATCAACCATTTTCCGGGGTTGGGGTGAATCTCATTACATATCTATGTTTGAGTGTATGCTTGATCTCTATTCCGTATTTCTATTTATAATGTTTTTGCTGCTCAATATTTTTAATATTCACTCATAAACTTAGGCTTTGTTTATGTAAAATAAAGTACCAAGTTTGTCTTTTTGATGTGGCGTGGTTACTCATGCTGGTTGTTAGGTGATAGATTATATCTAACAACTCCATTATCATATTTTTAATGTAGGTGGCCAAAGAGAGTGCTGATGTGATAATTCTTGATGACAATTTTTCAACGATTGTGACTGTGGCAAAATGGGGGCGTTCTGTGTACATTAACATCCAAAAATTTGTGCAGTTTCAACTCACTGTTAACATTGTAGCTTTAATTGTTAACTTCTTCTCAGCTTGCTTTACAGGTGAATTAACTTGACAAATCTTCTTTGCTCATCATTTATCATCACTCTCTCTTGACAGATTGCGGGATGCAGAAATTAGAATATTGAGATGGTTGTATGGAAAGAAAAAATAAAGTAACAAATGACGATTGCGAGAGTAGCATCTACATGTATAATGAAAATTGGTGGAGGATGGTGGGGAGAAAAAATTTTATTTTGATAAGAATATTTAAGACTAAGATAGGCCAAAAGAAATTTGATCACAGGTTATACACGGCTTTTCTATCAGAATGATTGATCAATATAATTCTAGTTATTTAGGATGTTTGCTGATGATTATGATGATTCTCATTTTCTTATTATTATTGCTCTTTTAATAACCTTCAGGAAGTGCACCACTCACTGCTGTTCAGCTGCTTTGGGTCAACATGATTATGGATACTCTGGGTGCACTTGCATTAGCTACAGAGCCGCCCAACGATGATTTAATGAAGCAACCACCAGTTGGAAGGAAGGGAAATTTTATAACCAACACCATGTGGAGAAACATTTTGGGGCAAGCAGTCTATCAGCTTATTGTTATTTGGTATCTCCAGAAACATGGAAAGCAGCTTTTTTGGCTTCAGGGCCCTTCAGCTGATCTCACTGTTAACACCCTCATCTTCAACACGTTCGTTTTTTGTCAGGTTGCTTTTCAATTCGCTTTCCTTCCTCAGGATCTTGTAGCACTTCTAGATAGATGAAACTAAATGAAGGGCATGTTTTATCTGCAATGGTTGGGTTGTTCATTCACTTACAGGTCTTTTTACACGTTCAATTTTAAAAAGAACTGCTTAGCTTTGGAGGGGTAGGTTGCATGCAATCAGTTTTTGCTGAATCTCGCAATTTTAGTAGCCGATGAAAATGAAAAATCTTAATGAAAAAGGCTATGTAGCAATACATAGCCCGATAGTGGATTTGTGCTTAATCTGTTCGATTCATCAAGCACATGCTTATTAGGGCTATAAATGAACCCAACTGAGCTATGTAGTGGTCTGTTCAAGCTCATGTTCATTTACTAAAACTTGAGCTTGAGCTTCTTTGAGCTTGGTTCGCTAATATAAAGGCATGTTTGGACTTGGTTCATATGATTCGCGAATGAGCTCACTAATGTATTCACAAATGAACTCATATATATTTGAATTCATGAACACAAAAATTATAAACGAGCTCTTATATATTAAGAATATTAATGTATTTATGAACAGGCTCTTCATCATGATTCATAATTTTTTTTTATTAATATATAAAATATACTAAAATCTCTAAAAAAGTATCATATCGAGCCTTATAATCGAGTTTGTTCATGAACTTTATACAAACACCTCATAAACATTAATGAGTCGAGTGCTAGTATGTTCAAAATCATTTATTTATCTACCGAGTTTTTAAAATTATATCCAAGCTTGTTTGTTAATATTAACAAATTTGACATGAACGAGCTCTTATTGAACCAAAAATCATGCTGTTCATCAAATGCTCTATTCATTTACAGCCCTAATGCTGATATCTTGACAATCCTTTACAGGTCTTCAATGAGATTAGCTCCAGAGAGATGGAGAAAGTGGATGTGCTCCATGGTATCCTTCAAAATTACATCTTTTTGGGAGTGGTGACAAGTACTATCATCTTTCAAGTGATAATTGTTCAATTTCTTGGTGATTTTGCAAACACAACACCACTTAGCCTGTTCCAGTGGTTTGCTAGTGTGCTGATTGGTTTCCTGGGGATGCCAATTTCTGCCATTTTTAAGTTGATTCCTGTTGCATCAAGTTGAAGACTTGTTTCTGTGAATATTGATGTTCCATTTACGATCAATTAAGTTTGGATGTTCAAATAAAAATGGAATTATTGATGCTTGTGTTTTGGTTTGTAGCTGGTTGTATCTTTTAATGTGGTTTTAATCATTTTGTATGAGGCTCTTTTTTCTTTTGTTTTCTCTTTATGTTATGCTCCAGAAAAATGAGAGAACTCTCTAAATTCACTACTGTTTTTAGAGCAAAGATATGCTTGTGTTGACTCCCTTTTCCATTCATGAGGAAGGTGTAAATGTTTGTTTAGAAAAAATTGCATTTGTTCTCCTGAGAATAGAAAGGCATTGCAAATTAATTTGAACTTCTGAAAATGTTGATTTTAATCTTTGAGATTATCAAAGTGTTGTAGTTTTGGCCTCACTTTCATAATCTTTTTTTTTTTTTGCCAACTATTCGTAATATAAAACTTAAAATTTGATATTTTTTGACGAATTTAAATAATTTAAAGTATTATTATATTTCTTTATTCTCATAATTTTTAAAAAAAATTAATTTCTCATATTTTTTATATAAATATTTAAAATTAAAATATATAAATATTAATATTTTAAAATTATATTTTAAAAATTAAATTTTATGATTGAAAATAATTTATAGTATAATGAATAATTATATTTTAATTAGAATCAAAATGATATTTTTATGGCCTGCGAGATTTAAGTAGGAATTTTTAAAAAAATGTAATGTTGAATAAGATTTGAGGACTAAAATATAAATAGAAAGTTTGCTTGCAAAATTTTATAAGGATTTAATAGATTTATGTGATGGTTTTATTCGTAATTCTTTTTTTGATATAATGTTTTATTCGTAATTCATTATAGCATAACACAATCCATAAAATAATATTTATTAATTTTTAAACTTTATAAAAATTATTTGGAAGCTTAAACATACAATTAGTTTGAGTTAATGAATAATGTAGTAGTTAACTATTAAAATATTATTTTGAAACCCAAATATTACTTCATATATTTAAGTTGACTTTAAATAATATTTTAGTTAAAAAATTAACTATATTTTACATACAAAACATAAAATTTACATAAAATTACGCATTTCACCGTCAATTCGCAAATATTACCACTATCACACCATATTTATTTAAATTTTACTCAATTCACATATTTCACATATTTCATATACTTTATAATATTATATGTAAATTAAAATACATAANAAAATATGTGAAATGCGTAAAATTTAAATGAATACGGTGTGATAGTGGTAATATTTATAAATTGATGGTGAAATGCATAATTTCGTGTAAATTTCATGTCATGTATGTAAAAACCCCTTTAAAAAAATATAACTCCAAAAATCCGAATTTCAAACCAAAATTTTATAGTAGTAGATGGCTCATTTTATATATCGGTATAGATTTGATCTAAATTGGATAATTTTATATACGATTAGATGATCTGTTTCACTACAACAAATTTGAACAAAATGAACAGCTCATTCTGGCGAATTGGTTTGACTCTTGATAAATTTGAAGTAGCATTAAAGGTTCAAAAATTTGAAGAAAAATGCTATCGTGTGCGTCGCATAAAACGACTCTAGTAGCATGATGTGCGGACAGCTAGGCAGCAAGTGCACGCAGGGTCGCATACAAATTCAAATTTTTATTTTGTCAGGCACCGCGTGATTCGAAAATTTGTGATGGGTTATGATTGGATCAATGTCATAACCCATATAATTATATAAAAATAATTTAAGAGTTTAATAAACCAAACAGTGCAATATCAAATAACATGAGCACTGTATAATTAAGCATATTTAAGCTGAAGAAATACTGAAATGAGTGACCATCTCCTAAGAAGTACTGTAATCACACAGTTCTCTAAAATTAAATTGAACAGTATTTTTAAATTTAAATTACAGTATATTACAAGAACTTAATATTGAACACAGTTAACATTATCAGAAACAATAGCTATGAGAATTCTGTGTATATATATATATAGATGGAGAGAGAGAGAGAGAGAATAGTTAGTGCTGGATGTCAGCAGCTCCATAAAAGATGAAAACCTCAACATCTATATACAGTGAGAGTGCATGATGCCCATCTTCAAGGAATCAAAGCAGAGAGAACACAGGGTTTCAGGCAGAGCACTCCTCTAACCCCTTTTTACTAATTTCTTAATCCATGCCTTTGGAATTCATGAGATATATAATATGCCAGGGGACATCATTCACTATAGTTGTAAACTATAGTTCTATAAATATTATTTTGTTGACCAAGTCAAATTCATAGATCTCTTTCTTGGGCTCAGCAGGCATCCATCCTTCCTTTAGAGATGGGCTGGCATTAAATAAATTCCAACTGCACTGGCCAAGCTTTCCTTTTTTTAAAAACATTTTTTTATTTGTTTATTTTGAGTAGATTACATTTTGGTATTATATTTTCAGCCATCTCATATAGGTCCTGAGAGACAAATTTATGTGTTTGCTCATCTTTGACATAAAAAAAAAGCCGATAAATGAAAATGCGAAGCGGTTGCTTGAAAATAGAAAAGGATAACAGAAAAGGTCTTTAACGTGGAATTTGAGCGATAAGGAGGAAACCTTGATGGTTTAAATCTATAATGAAAAGTATTTGGTACAGACGAAGGAGTGATTATTTAAAAAGGAGATTAAGCCGCTTCCATTTTTCAATCGCAAGGGCCTCAAAATCAGGTAACTAATGAAGAAATAATTGCTTGATGATTTGAAAACAACTTAAAAAATCTAACAGGCTGTAATATCACATGATTCAAATATACAGATATTATCTGTGTGCTTTGAATTTAGAGAATTATATAATTTGAATATTTCTCAAGAGCCTATTCATTCTAGTACTACTTCAACCAAAATATAATTAATTATAAAATTTTTCATCATTAGTCTCACAATTTTGACTTAAAATATGCTATTATTATTTGGGATTATATTATTCACTTATACAATTCAAGGATTCTTTTTTTCTGATGTATGATGATTTATTTCTATACTTATTTTCCGGATAATTCAGATTAAACCATATGCACATCACTCCGATGATCACTCTCCGTTCTCTTTAATTTCGAGTTATCACACAGACATTGCCTAACTTGAATCAAGCTTAACATGAAATTTGCAACTCTAATCTTTATTGAAGCTTGCTCTCTTGAAACTGAGGCGGTGCCATTCTCATCTTTAGATGGATTCGACATTTGTTTTAATTTTTTCTTTTTGACTACTATTGTTTTCAGTGTATGTAGGAAACAAATGGAGATGGCATCCTACGCCAGAGAACTATGCACAAAAAAAAATTTGGACCAAAATGAGATGACTTCAAAAATTTTGAAATCTGTGTGCAATTGGGCTCAGAGACCCAGACTTAATTTACCCTCTTTTTTTGTATCATTTTCTCTCTACTGCTCCAGACAGGGCCAGCTAGCAAGAGAGGTACCACTCACTTCCATGGAGGTACGCTTTAGAACCAGCACATTTACCAAGCCACATAACTAGATTTTTCCCGCTTCAGTTTGACTGCCATTGGTGTAGGTAACTTGGTGAGCCATCCTCAGCCACATAATCATGATCTGAGATTTAATCAGACGGCTGTAAAAGCAAGGAATTGTCATTGCCAGTGATGCAATGCCCCCATGACCTACATTGAAGCAAGAGTAGACTATGTGAAGAACTGCAGGCTTTTGTTCTAATTTAAAGATTTTCATCAAGAGAGATATATATTAGATGTATAGTAGCTCACACGGCTATTTAGAAGCACGAAACTGTTTTTCAAAAGTGTGGAAGGTGGGCCATTCGCCCATTGAAGAAAAACAAATTTGGGGAAAAAACAGTGACGATAAAACCAACTCGAAGAGAAGTTACAGTAGGATTGAACAACAGAAAATAGAGAAGAGGAAGAAACACAGATTTGCGTGTTTTGATAAACTTTTACTAGTTATTATGCTCACTAATTTGAAATCTCAGTACTTTTTTTTTTTTGAAAATCTCAGTACTTAGCTGTAACTGATTCTTACATATTTCAAAGTCCTGTATAAATTCCTATATATTCAATTTCCAAAGCTTTTACATAGTCATATCAAAAAAAAAAATTAAATAGTGTGTTGAATAATAAATAGAAACCAGGCTCCATATAACAACAAATGTAGCACAAGATTTGTGTGAAGTAGAATAGAGGTCATATATAACATCCAACAAGAAAGATTAATCAAGAAAATATCCTTAAACTCAACCCCAGCAAACATTTGCTGCAATTTCAATGAATTATAATAATATCAGTCTTCATACTTATAAAACACTCTCGCCATGCAAATACCGCATAAAACAGCCATTACTAGAAATAGAGAAGTTATCTGGTACTGATAGTGCACCATTCAGCATCCAATGAATGCGGCCCCGCATGCATAGAACATAGCACGCACCCATTGAGCGCCGAATGATGCGAACAGTCCGCACTCAATAATTTTTGCTAGATGTATGACAGTGAGATCACCATGGAGCCATGTAGTAGGCACTTTCTGTCATATCATGAAATATGTTCACTTTATGTTAAGTAAGATAAATGTCTCCACAGTAGCAGATTTCCTTGCAGAAAGGGCTAGATTTGCTTCAAAAGTGCTCATAGTTAAGCCCTAAAGGAGCTTGAATCTTGCTTCTTGTACTTTTATTTAGAGGAAGATCTTCCATTTTAAGAATAGATATAGAAGTACATATAAGGGAACATGATTACAGGAATGGCTGATTGTGATTTGAGGGCTAAAAGTTAGCACAGAAAGCACTACTTTCATTTCAAGAAGATACAAATCAAATCCAATCAAATAAATCTTTTACACTAGAATGCAATACAAGCGCATCAAGGTGCATGCAAACAGTCACTCTAATCAATGCTTTACATGACTTTTCACATTGGAAAGCATTCAAAGAGTCTTTATCATTTCACCAGAGGTGGGATATCAGTAAAGCTATGTAACTGAACAAAAGACTCACACCACTCACAACTCACCACTCACCGCATTGGGTAAAGTTTCATGCAGGAATGACAAAGGTCTGTGGGCCTACAAAGCCATTTGCCAATACTATTCACCGACTGTCTTCATATTTAATTTTTCACCATTTCAATCAGCTTTCTTAGGTTGGACTAAAGCTTTTCACTATCATCTTCTTCTTCTGCGGCATCATTAGCCCAAGAGAACAAATATGCAACTTATCTAAGTGCTAAAAAACTGCACCAGACGGATAACTCCACACCATATTGGCACTGAAAAAATGCGCAAAGAGAACTTTTTAATCAACTTGGTATTTTTGTAATCTTCTCTTCTTACTTCCAGCAACAAAATCATTCGCAGTTGAACAGTTTGTGGAGATCACCGAAGAAATTTGAGAACTTGATGCCATTGACCTCTTCTTTGATGCTTGGGTCATCAAGTTGTAGCATGAGCACACAAGCTCCTGAGATAAATCAAAAAACCACATTAGCAATTTGTTCATTCAATCATACATAAAGAGGGCACGCTGAAATCTCCAAAACATCAACCAGCTTACAAATTCTGGGAGTTCTGAAGAGGAAACTGATTTCATCTTAGACCTCAGCACATCTCTTGTTAATTTGAGGTCAAATGCAGCAAGAACTGCCGCAGCAGCTATTGTCGATGCTCTACATTCCACTAAGTTGATCTCTAATGTTGCTAAGACTGTGTCAGAAACCAGATTTTACACGAAGATGAACGCAAAAATGCGGAAAATCTACCTTTGATGACATCAAAGATGCATCCAATGGATTTGGAGAGCAACTCTTTTGATAGGTTTCCGCCATAGAGCTTGTTTGCAAAGTAATTCAGATAAGCAAATGGAGTCACTGAGCTCATACGCCACTCAAGTGTGCTCAAGATAAGGAGCTCCATCCTTCGCAATGTAATGGCCTCAAAACAGTATAGCTCAGTATGATACTCCCCAAGCGATGGAGTCATTACTTCTTCCATCTTTGCTGCTAGCGATAGGCACGCTAACGATAGCAGCTGAATCACCCACAATTTCTCCTTCTGCGCAACAAGAATCAAAGATTTCACACAAAGAACTAGATGTCAAACAAAAAACCCATAACAGATTACAGATTTCCCCTACCTCGATGCACCGAATCATCAAGAAACGATCGAGATAATCTACAGCTAGGTATGCGGTTTGGGATCTGAAGCCGAAGTGATCCTTCATCTGACCCACACAAGGGTTAGCGAAATCAGAGAAGATGGAAGAAATAGGGGGAAGAGAATCGATCAAAATCCAGCTTACTTTCAGAATCCATTGGATGGCATCGCAGCGAAGCCAATCGCAGTGAAGCAAATCGCTGCTACTGCTCTTGAAGCTGCTCTCTTTGGAGACTAGGATCTGTATGTACTCATCCGAATCTGAACGGAAGGGGTCGTTTAGAAGATGAGGGAGCTCTTGCTCCTCTGTATCCCCATCGTAGAGAGAGCAAGCTCGAGCTTCTTGGCAGATGAGGCTGGAGAGGGGAAGCGAGCAATCGAAGCCCTCCATTACCTTTTCCCTGTTTCATAACCAAACGAAGAACGCCATTTATACTGTTCTGCTGGAGCTACTTTCTAATATTATCCGGGTCCCTCAAGTTCAACGTCTATTTCACATAACTCCACAAATTCAAATTCATTTCCAGTAGGTCCCTGTGGCTGGAGCTTTATTTCATTAGGGTCCATAAATTTGAATTCATTTCATGAAGGTCCCTAAGATTGGCTCACAATTTCACATAAGTTTATAAATCTACTCGAGACTTCAGTTAATAGGGAGACCAAAGTGCAAAGAGCTGTAAACCTCATGGACTGATTAAAAAGAATTCAAAATTGTGAACCCATGTAAAATAGATGTCTAATTTTAAGAACTCATTAGAAAGAAACTCAAATTTATAATCCCACGTAAAATAAAAATCCAACTTTAAACTAATATTTAGGTAGATCAAAATATCTGAAATATTTTTTTTATTAATTATGATTATTTAGAAATATTTTTTTGAAGAACATGCATATAAAAAATCTTCTAAATATGTTTATAAATGCCTGTGATTTAATTACATTTGTTTTAAAAAAAATTGGGATTACGTTGTAAATATAATAGAATAAAAAATTTAAAATATAATTTTAAAAAAATTAAAGGGTATATATGTAAATGATCCTAGACAAAATAGCATTCAAAATCCAGTCTCCTCTATTATTTTGTCATTTTATATGACAAGTACTGGATTATTATATGCAATAATTTGAGTCAAGATCCCAAGGGCTGTGGATTTTGCCATTTTGGGGGCATTTTTGCAAAATTAAAAATTTCATGAAACTTTTTTTCGTATTGCTTATGCCAATTAGTTTGTTGCTCATGTAGGTAGAGCTGAAGTCATTTTCGAAGAGTTGGGTTCAACTCGAGCTCAAATTTCTCGATTTTGAATTGGGATTGATCTAACCTAAAATATTTGAGATTTGAAATTTTCAGTTATTTGTACATGCATGTACATATTTGATATGAGGTCGCCTCTAGACAGCATTTTCTAAAAAAGAAATCGTAAAAGATCATAAAAGAATTCCCTAATGATATAAAAAGACAGCTTATGATCATATAAGGAGACATTTCAGAGCTCCAAGAAGAAAGAGAAAATGTCGTGAACAAAGATGAATTTTTTACCCTCGATTGTTGGAAGTGCCACGCGATCTCAAAAAACTATTGGGTTTTCTTTCATTAGATTAGTTGCAGTGTAAACTATGTCTCTTCATAATATTACAAGGATAATAGGAAATACTGTTATTTACTATATGTGAGACAAATGAGCAATAGATTCAACTAGTTTAAATCTAACTCAGTAATTTGTCGTTAGAGAACCTTATGTAAAAAGTAAAAAAAAGGGTTAGTGAATCTCGATGAGCATTCTACACTTTTTTTCTTCTTCCATCTTACCTCCTCTTTTTTTCAATGATATTTATTCGTGCGAGAGTGAGAAAGATTAATACCTTACAACTAACTACATAGATAAAAGTAAATAGTTTCTTATAGATTATACGTTTGGTACAACGAATCAATATTATTTTTTATTTTATATATAATTTGTTTGACAAAAATGGCACATAAGAAAATAAGTTAAATGAATCAATTTCATTAGATAAATTAGGACGATCTCGTATTAATTAAAATGGTATCAAAGTTTTTTTGTTTGCAAATGTTAATATTAACAAAATTAAAATTAAATTTAAAGGAAGATATTTTTATTAAATTATGAATGATGTGAAATAAAATTAGTTATTATGTTGAGATACATGAAAAATGTGATTTAGTTATTATTTTAGTATACGTAAATAAATTTTAATTTTAATTTTGAAATACATATATAATATAATATATAGTTAATTTTTAATATTAAATTTTATTTATGATGTGATATATTTAATTAAAATTAGATTCATTTCAATCTGGCTTTAAATAAAATTTTTTATTTAACTTTCAAATCAATTTTCATCCTGGAACAAAATTAATAAATCTAATTTTGAGTTTGAGTTTTTTAATTCGAGCCAAGTGAAAATTATTTAAAATTAAAAATATTACACTTGTCATGTATAAATATTTTTTAAAATTAAATATGTATATATATATATATACATTTAAAATAATTTTATTTCTTTTAAAAATGCTTTTTATGTTCATACATTACCTTACGCAATAAGTAAAGCGTATGAATTATGATATTAAGTTGAGTTTAAGTCGTATGAATTATGATATTAAGTTGAGTTTAAGTTCATAGAGTCAATCTTAGTTTACCTTCATATTTTGTAGAATGCAATTTACATTTATCATCATTTGGTCCAAATTCAAGTGAATTTAAGCAAAATTATATTCATTATGTTACGTATATGATCGTATAATCTCAATATATATAATATTTTATTAATCGAGTTAAATTTGATAGAGTCAATCTTAGTTTAACTTTATATTTTATCAAACAAAATTTGATCTGTTTACCATCATGTAATCCAAATTTTAGTAAATTCGAGCAAAATTACATTCATTGTCGTGACTGATATATGTTAATATAGTCGAAATGTATGCAAAATTTTTAACAAGATACATCTTCTCAAAAATCTACAAAAAAATAAAAATAAAAAAATATGAATGTGTTTCAAAATAAATTCATAGTTATGGTGTACACCTAACTTGAGGGGACAGGATCACAGCACATTTCTATATAATAAAAAATATATTTTAATTTTAAATATCTACATTTCACATTTTCCCAAGCTATGATAAGATTTTGAAATTTTGAATTATGAGTTCAAAGAGCATGAAAACCTAATCATCCCTATCCCTATTTGAGGCAACGACTAAAATAAGACCAAATTAGTATTAATTTAAAAAATAATAATAATAATAATAATAAATAAATTTTTTATACTATTTTACATAAATTTTAATATAAAAATAATATTTTATTTTATATATTCAATAATTTAAAATAAAAATATTAATTTTATTTCACATTCTAGACTAAAATATTCGAATCGAGTATTTTAATCTAAAATGTGAAATAAAGTTTATATTTTTATTAAAAATTATTGAGTATGTGAAGTAAAATATTATTTTTTATATTAAAATTTGTATAGAATAACTAAAAATTTTTATTTTTTATTATTATTATTATTATTTAAATTAGTACTATTTTAGTTCTGATTTTAGTCCTCGCGCCAAATAGGTTCGAGGATGTGGGCCAAGTACTCCGCTCCAATTCCATAATTTTTATTAATTTTTTGGGATTTTTACATACAGGACATGAAATTTACACGAAATTACGCATTTCACTATCAATTCGTAAATATTATCACTATCACACCATATTCATTTAAATTTTACGCATTTCACATATTTCATATACTTTATAATATTATATGTAAATTAAAATGCACAAATTCATTAATATTTGAATTCTAATATATATTTTTATTTTTTACTGTAAACACATCAATTTTCTTACTTTAATTAAAAATTATAGTCATATGGATTTAAATTCGGCACCCTAATTGGAAATATTAAATATGATAAATAAATTAAAATACATAAATTCATAAATATTTAAATTGTTATTTATATAAATTAATTTATTTATAGTATTTAATTAATATATTAATAATATAGTTAAGATCAAGGCCAATTTAGAAATGTGAAGCTCATCAACAAAGAATATGGTGTGAAATATGTGAAATGCGTAAAATTTAAATGAATATGGTGTGATAGTAGTAATATTTATAAATTGATGGTGAAATGTGTAATTTCGTATAAATTTCATGTCTTGTACGTAAAAATCCCTAATTTTTTTCACTTATATATATACAATAAATAGCTAGCATTTATTTTTTTAATTGACAATTAAAAAACATCTCATTTAGATTTTAAATCTTTATACTAACTAGTGATTGATTATTGAAATCTTGTAAATATTTTAAATCAATTTTCTAAGTAAAATATTCTGCAGAAGAAGAATTATAATAATAAATTTTTATTTTTGTATGAAGCGTCTAATTACCACACTATTAATGCTGTAAAAATAATAATAATAACACCCCAAGATATAACAAAATCATTCGAAAATTAAATCATTATTTTATAATTTTTGCAGTGGCTTCTAACGTATAAAAGTTTGAATATTTATCAAATAATTAATAACTATCATAACACTTATTTATAAAGAAGACGACGGTTGATTTCAGCGAGTAAAATATGAAAATAAAATTTTAACTAAGATTCAAATATGAAAATATAAATTTCAAATTTGAATTTTTTAACTCTAATTTATATATATATANTCTTCTGTCTAAATATTCCATAACACATAAATGATTAAAAGCAATTCAAGAGATTTCTTGTTCACATCTTTAATGAAAAACTATTGTATTTTAATTCTAACGCACATATAAAAATAAAATAAAAGAGCATTTAAAATATTATTTAAGAAATATTATTATTATTATTCAGATGTATATATTATCTATAAATTATTAGTATTATTATTATTATAAAAATGATCGATATTTCAATTAATATTCATTAAAATGCTTAGGCTGTTCCATCTTAAGTTCATTTTGTACTATTTTGTTTTCAGTTTTTATCTAAATATATTATTATGCAAATTCTCAGCACCATTAATGAAAACGAAATAAAATATTACATCTAATAATGTCATCTATATAAATAAAATTTTAGAATTATTTTTATGGAGTGAATAGTAATTGAGGCTCTAGTTTGCCATCAAATACGGCTGAGTTCTTACTATCTAAAAATAGCAATTAAATTTTTCTAATTTATATTTTTTTTTCTGTTAAAAATATCACTTTGTTTAATATATTAGCTTTAAGTTTTGGCCGAAAATGTTAATATTTTTTTCAGTTCCAGTGAAGGCAGATCTAAAATTAGATCATTTTTTAATTTAGCTCAAAACTTTTATATTTTTAAAATAAATTTTTTTAAAATTTTAATTTTCTATCAAAACTCAAAATCTACAGCAAATATTTCTATCAAAATTATTAAAATCGAAACTTTCTTGCTTCATTTTAAATTTTAGTAAAAACCTAATTGCTCGCGACGAAAGGCAACTACTGTACAACTAAAGGGATTCGGGCCACACCAGCTGCTGCGGATCTCACCGAAGGAGTGCTAGAGCTCAACACACAAGAAGGCAGAGCTAATGAGGTTTAAAACTAAGATTCAATTAAAGTATTAGTTTTAATAGTTTTGATAATTTTAATAATTTAAATTTCAACAGTTTTCATATAATGCACCTATAATTTTTAATTTTTAACTCAAAATTAAAATTTTAAAAATTTAATTCTAAAATATGAGAATTTTAGACAAAAATAAAATTGACAAATTTTAAATTAGTATTGATCGAAAATGAAATTTTAGCGAAGGATAAATTTGAGTAAAAAAAAAAAAATTTTATTTTATAAAATTGATAGGAAAAAAATTTATTTTAATATTAAGAAGTGTGTTTGATATGAAATAAAATTAATTTTAAAATTAAAATTTGTGTTAGATGTAAAATAAAATTAATTTTTAAGATTGAAATTTATATTGAATGTAAAATAAAATTATTAAAATTTATAATAAAAATAAAATATTATTATTTTAATTTTTAACTTATTTTTGGGGCTTCCCAAATAAGCCCTTAAAGTCGTGGTTGCCACAATTAATGGGAATCGCGTTCTCACAATATGGAGAAGGCCGCCGGCGAGCAGTGTGGCTGAAGCGCTACTGCGGTGCGCGATTCCCGCCGAAAGCAGCACTCCGGCGAGGCCAGATCCATGTAAACTTGAATAATAAATAAACAATTAAATAAATGAATTTTTTAAAAATGAAAAAAAAAATGACGGTTGATATTCGACAATGAGTGTGCATCCTACGGTTGCGCTCCTTTAAAAAACAAAGAAAAATAAAACCGTGTGAACCTATTTAGAGTATTAATACCTTGGGCAAATTTCACCCCTAAGTTTAAGGGTTATTATCACACAGATTCACGTTTTTAAAATTATATCACTGGGATCACTAGATTTTCAAAAATGATCATCTGGTCCTTTTTTAATTTTTTTATTATTAAAAAATATAAAATTACCATTATACCCTTACCCTCCCTCTCTCCACCAGACCTAGCAGCCGCGCCGCCCCGCGCCGCCTCCGGCGGCCTCGCGCGGCC
>JAEMOT010000205.1:102531-136451 GCA_019297695.1 Apostasia ramifera
GCTCGGACTCGAGGCCCTATTTGGAGAAATTACATTGTGATCCCTGAATTTTCTGACTCAGGTACGAATTTCAACAAAACCTTTAACCTGGTAAAATTGAATAATCTGGATTTTTATGCTTGCTTGTGATTTGCTCGAATTTGTTCCATCTGTGCGACCTTTCATTACTGAGCGAATTTAAATTACTGTTGGTTTAATATTGTGAGACCCTTAATCCTGTTTCCTATTTCTGATTTATTGAAAACCGGATTGCGCCCTAATCTGAATTGGTAATTTCTCAATTACCTTCGATCTAATTTATTTAAAATTTTAAAAGTAATTGATTTTGCGGGTTTAATTAATTTCTTAGTCATCACAAAATTATTCTCTGATATTTAGCATTATTTTGTGAATATTCTGCCTTGTAAAATTGCTGATCTCTAAACTGCATCATCATTCAGCCGTCCCGCATCAGACTTACTTTGTGAGGTGGAGTACTGGAAAATGTAGTCATAGCACGCTTACAATCAGTCCTTTTTGTGACATCTAATATAGCTGGCCATCTGCAAAATTAGATGAAAATATATGATAGAAGACTGATACAAATAATGTTAATTTGGTTTTGTGAAATAAGTATTCCTTACTCTGCAGGCTCAGGGATAACGTTTGTGTATTTGCAAGCAGGAGAACTCTCCCTAGTTGCAGATAGTGAGCAATAGTGAACACCACTTTTAGAAAGAGTGCCTTGCCACTGATATTGCACATATGGTTTATCAGACTGTAATTTGGTAGTTTCAGGAATAGCTTGAGATATTGGTGGGGGGGAAGTCGGAGGAGGTGGAATAGGAGGCGGTTGGGAGGGAGGAAGTGGCGGTGGTGAAGAAGGCAAGGGAGGTGGCACATCCGGAGGGGGCGGAGGTGGCGGCATTGAACAAGGCAAATTTGGAGCATTGACCATTCGATCAAATCTTTGGATAGGTCCACCAGGAATCTGTGAAAGTGGAGTTACTGAAGAGGGTATGAAAGGGAGAGGGGTATGAGGACTAAGATTACGCATGTCATGCGACAACATAAATGAAGGACTAGGAGAAGGATTATTCCAGACATTATTGGGTGGATAAAAGGGCCGTACGGAAGAGGTAGCTTGTATCGGAGGAGGAACCACAGAAACACCTTGAGTAGACATTGTATTGTATTGCATACTTCCATGTGTTAATGATTGCAATCCACTCCCCTGAATTCTGTATGGCCAGATTGGCTCTGCAGTATGTAATGGTGTAGGCCCTAAAGTAGTTCATGCAATCATGAGAGAAAACAATACAATAATTTTCAATAAATAGAAGGTGAAACTAATAATGGTATGCCCAACCATACTCTTAGATGAAAGTTTCAAGGGACTTCCAAGATCATCGACCTTCACAGAGCTGGTATCAGCCACCTCAGAAATGCTTGATGCACTCCAGCTTGAGTGAAGTTCATGGCTCTTTGAGAAAAGAATATCAGATTTGTCCACCATGACCCTTGGGGATGCCAGATTATGTATAATGCTCTCAGGTCTGTTAGGAAGGTAACTTGAAAATGGGGTTCGTGACACATTCTCCCCACTAAGAGTTCCAGGACCGCTGTGGAAAGGAAAATACCCAGAGACATTCAATTTTCCAGGAGTGGACTGATGTTCCTGATGATATGCAGCAATACCCATATCCCTAAGCATGTTTAGCACACGAAAACCAAATGAAATGTATTTATTACCAATCACGTACAAACATGCACATGCTTATAGCATATTGAATAGGCAAGAATCAGGATATTTGCATATTGAAAAGATGAGTAATACAGAATAGGAGACATAGCAAGCACAAAAACTTAATATCTCATAGCAATTCAAGTATTGTAAAAAGAAAGAAAGTACATTTTCCAATTCCAAACAAGAAAAAGCTATGTAATAAGGAATAATGAAAAGAAAGAACACCTAAGAAGCAAAAAAATTAAAAGTAATCAAGTGTCCGAAGGTTTTTTTTTTCAGAAATTTTGTTGACACTGAAGTAATGGTAGAGTTTTGCCATCACAACTGTCATCAAAAGAAATAAGTTTGTTGCGGCTTGCACTCAAACTCTTGAACAGTCAAGTAGCAAGCCAAACCTTAACTATCAAGAAACAAGGACAATCACCACACAAGTTATTAGGACACATGAAGCAAGGATCGTATAATTAATAAAGTATGCCATGGCCAATGCAGTGAACCAGGCAAAGATTCAGAAGATACCATAACAGGCTTCACATTGCCCAAAAAAAAGATGTAATATCCAGCCAATTTCGAATGCTCCTGATACAACCACCTGCTAATACAGTTTTTTAAGAAATAATTGTCCTAACCTCTCTGATTTCACATCGAGACATATCAAAAAGATCTAAGTAAAATCTGTGTAAGGCTGAAATGTGTCAACTTCACCATGATGTTATCCAAACAGTTTAAACAAACGATATGTATTTTTTCTCTCTCACTAAGACAACATAATGAAATACGCAAAACCGTCAACATTGTTACAGGCCTATATCTGAATGTGTAACAAGAGTTAAACAATGAGTCATGATAGAAAACAATTAATGTAGCTTGTGAAGCACCAAACGATAGGCATGCATAGAGCTGAGACACCCACTGGTGTGTAAAAAATCAGAATCAATACAGTAATTTCTAATATGATGGAAGTAATGAATATAATGGTAAAGGTGATAATTACCTCAACCTTTCATTAGGGTTCCTATTTCCTGTCAAATTGCTATTCTGAGGCACGTGGTACTTGGTCTCACTACGCATATGTCTAATACATCCTATCACTGCAGCTGCTGCTTCAGCAGTTCCAAATTCTAAAAGCAAAGAACTTTCACTGGTAAGATCAGTGACCATCTGTGGATTCCTGCATCCATTTCTGATCAATCCACCAAGTATTTCTTCTTTGCTCCACTGGTTTGACACCTTTCCAACATAAACATGACAGCTGTCGCCGACTGCTATACCACCAACTATTCCCTTGCTGCCTAATCCTCTGTCAAGAAATTTAACCTTAAGGCAGCCACCCCACAGTGAAGATCCTTGCATATACTCTCGTGCTTTAACAGCATCTATTAGGTTTCTGTACCCAATTAAAGCAAAATCTTTGGTATGAAGATACAGAAATTCTTCAAGATGACCAAAATTCTCAAATTTCTGCCTAAGTAACGTGTCAGAAACATGATGACCAATAGAACCTAACCACAATTGCTTGGAAGCTGGGAAAACATCCATAGCAGCAGGATCACCATCAGTGTACCAAAGAATGTGATTCGAAGTGTAATGCATTGCTGTTGAAATTTGCTTAGGAGATGGCAGAAACCCGCATGCAACTGCAGAAGTTGACATGTTTGCAGGAAAACCATGATCAGAATATGAATCCTGGTTGTTATCAACTTTAACAAAAAGGTTTTCATCCTTTGAGGCATCATTATGGATATCCGGAAGACTAGAGAAATTAGGAGGATAAAGGCTGCTAGGTAAGACCCTTGGCACAGAGGGTTGGACCATATGCGTGTCTTCAAAATTGCCAGTACCCATGTTACTTGCAGAACCAGGACTTTCTCCTAAGCAATTGACTAAGTTAGTATCACCCTTTTGATGCTTCAAACTGCCACAGCTGATTGTTACAGAACTTACACACGATGCATTGATAAGAGAAATATCCTTCAGCTCTGAAACACGTTCAACTGTAGATAAATTAACATCTTTATCTTCACGGATAGCAGTATGCTTATGCACACAAGAAATTCCACAATTTGATGAATCTAAGTTTTCTTCATCATTCTGTTCATGACCTGCTTGCTTAACCAGCTTCTCAAACGACCCAAACTTCTTTTCCAAAAATATCAATATTTCTGAATTTTCATTTGGATTCAGAGAGACTATTAAATTGTTATACCTTAAAAGTATCCAGCCCTTTAAGGATGGGTCCTTGCTCATAACCTGATTGAAACACTAAATAAGATCAAGGACTGGTAGTTTATACGTCATCAATATCAATTTCTTGCAAACCTATAAATGTAAAGAAAAACCATATAAATCAATAAAGATACCTAAATTTTAAATAGAGTTGGCCAGCAAAACTGTTTCAAGATATATCTTGTTCATAAAATGGTAACAATAACACAATCTTTTCTTGGATTTGACAATTTATTAAAACAACATTCAGCAGAGAGTTGATAACAGCAGATCTTTTATACAAAAAAGTACTAAATATTCCAAATTCTAAACATTATCTTAAACGGCTATATCAAAAATCAAGAAAGATAATGCAAACATAAGAATTAAAAACTATAGGGCTTGTTTGATTCATGCTATTAGCTTTAACCAAGTTAAGGTTGACAGCACAGTTCTCATAATGCCCAAATTCCAAGATCAAAACTATGTTTCACATTGTATGCATAGTTTAAAATAAAAATTAACTTTATTGTACATTCTATACACATAACAAGATGAAAACTAACTATACATCCTACACACATGTCAAGATAAAAACTAATCTTATTTCACATCCTACATAGATCTAAACATGAATCAAAACAGAATTTATAAACAAAATTCTCTGATGGCAATTCATCTTAGCAAGTTGAAATATAATAATAAAAACTGAGTTTATAACATGAATGTATATTGACAAAAATCAAATCTATCTTGCTGAGGTGCAGAATTTCTTTGTTTTCGGCAACCTAGGACTTATGGATGACGTGCAACAATGGATAAGAAATTTATTGTCTTAAGTAACACAACCCATGAGCTTGCAGAATTTTATTGGCATCAAAAATTACAAATATAAACTTCTATACAAATATTAACATGTCATAAAATATGATCTCTCTCTTCTAAGAACAAGTTGTATGAAATTTATGAATCCTTTCATACACATACATTGTAATTTTAACGTAGATCCACTAGTATTTTATCATGATAAAAGTACACCTTCATGAAGATGCCATTGAGTCCAGTTAGTTTTAGGTAGCATGTCTTTTCAATAGCTCATAGTATAACAATTGCAATATAGCATTCAAAAACGAAAAAACTTAATACTCATCATACAAAACTTTAACTCATAAATGTTGAGTTCTTCATTAGCCCGGACTGAAAAAGTACTCTGAAAGTAAAGACTGATCTCAAACCTTAAAAGGCCTTTCTAGCGAATGTTTTTAGATCTAGACAGTGAAAAATGAAAATCTAGGTAGCCATATAATAATCAACCAAATGTAACTACAGATAACTAAAGACTGCGGAATTAGCAAAAGCCCAATAATAAAAGTTGTTGATACATATTTTTAAGTATTAGGTGTAAAAAGATGTGAGGCAATTACCATTCCCATGAAACAATTACTAGATAAGATTTCTGGAGTGATCTCATATGATGCATTTTCTGATACATTCAGAACTTCAGAATCCCTGCTATTCTGTGACAAATCCAAAGGTAACAAAGCCTGGTCATTCTTCTTATTCAGTAAATTAGATACCACATCAGCATTCAAAGGACTTGTGATCTGATCAATAAAGTACTCTCCGTGCTTGACATTGGCATCATTTACACTGTTACCAATGAGCTCAAAACATGCTGCAATTAAGTGCTTTGGAAAAGAGAAGAATATGCGCAGTAAGGAAAAAGCTCTGAATTTAAATAACTTGCTTGATGAAGTTTCATTATCATCTTCCAACTCATGCTTCAGATTACAAAAATTTTCAATTGGTTCTTGGAGCTTCATAATCTCCCCTCTTCCAATGTCATATATGTCCTTCCCCTCAAAAGTGGCAGTGAAAAAGGATAGAACGTTTTGAAAAACTGCAGCACATATACCACGAATGACGGATGATGTAGGTGCTTCATATGAGGCTGTGCAACATATATTAACCAAACCAAAAATACATGACCTAGCAGTCTGATATGCAACACCATCAACATCCTCCCCGTTGATTATTATAGCCATGCTCCGATTGTACATATTGATGGAGACACTGGTTGCCGCCTCCAAAGCAGTAGGGCAAGAAGGTGCATAACGAGGAATAAGCTCAGCCACAATACGTTGCACACTCGTGCAACCTATAAAGCAAACCAAAAGAACTGATATTAAATGGAATATTCTGTCGGCAATTAATCAAATATATGATATCTGCTTGGTATTATGATAATCTTCAATCAGTTTGATCATTTGATATGTCTGCAGTTTCCTATTATTGGTCCAGATAGTATTAGTCTAAAGACTCAGAATTCAACACCAGCATGAGACTTAGCCTCTGGTTGGTGGCAAAGTTGGCCATAATCATTTTTTTAAATTTTTTATAAAACAATATATAATTTTTTTTGGATATGTATATTGTTTATGCAAAAAATAAGCAAAAATAGAATGAAATAAGACGATCATTTTTACGTGAAAACTCGAGTATCCGGGGGAAAAACCACGACACTGTCTAGGCGATTTAAATTCACTAATCAAATCCCTTCTTTTATAAAGCCGAAGGGTCTCTAAATGGAGACCGAATAAGAGAATAAGTACAAGAGAGAGAGGAGAGAGGCAGAGAGAGAGAAAGAGAGAGTTTCTCCCCCCCCTCTTTTGGTTCATCTTCTGCCCTTATTTATAGCTTGGAGAGGAGGGGACATAATGGTACAATTTGTCAAGTCTGGCACCTATTCCTGTAAAGGACGATTAAGCAGTGGACCCCCATGCTGTCTTAAATGCTGAGTTGACATAGTAATACAGAGGGTACGATCTAGTGATATCTCCTTGAAGAGCTGTTCGAGTATGACTGTTCGACTAGAGATGTTCGACTAGGGGTGTTAGGGAAGGTTCTAACATATATAATGAAAAATAAGGCAATTATGAAAATATTAAATAAAATTAATTAATGTATTGAAAATTGTATAGATTACTTTATTTTAAAAAAAATAGTCATGACCAAGTTGGCCACCAACCAAACAGAGGCTTAAGGTCATCATTTTTTTATTGTAAACTAACATCTTTTGAAATGTATTAGCTTTACTACATATATTATACATGGAACGCTAACATCTTGAGAATGCCCTATATATCTTACTTCATAATATGTAAATTCTCCTTACATCTAACTCTCATTCCTTCCTCAGTTTAGATGGTAGCAAACCTAAGTATTTCAATCTCTTTGAATTTGATAACATGTAACTCCCCCTAATACCTTCCTCAACTAGTTGACAGTTCCATCTGCAGCAACTGGGCGAAAAGTACTAGTACTAAACAACCAAAACATGCACATTTCATAAAAAAAAAGTTTCAAAAAAACATGCATATTTCATAAGAACGCATATTCTCCATGTACAAACTCTTCTTTGTCCGATTATATCATTACAGAACATACACAGCTTCATCACAACGCCTGTTTAATAGGAATCCAATTTATACTGTCAAACAAAACCTCTTTATCCATCTAGTTGCATCAAAATTGCAAGAACAGATACTGGCAACATGATCACCTAAAGTTTCCGAATGTTGATTAGCTCCAGTCCACTTCAAAGGAAAAGAGAGAATAGCAAAGGCTACGAAAATAACTTTTTTTCTATGACACTGAGGAAAATGAACACCATCTATGCCATGCGCCCTCAGATTATCGGGTTATGAGTTTTGTAAGACTCCATATCTTCAATATCCATATAAATCTATATGCGTGAAACAATAATCTGCAAACTACTTTTATCCGTAGACGAGGTGATGGTGAAGAAACGTAACCTCTTGAAGCGGTGATGAGGGAAAGGTATGCCTGCTCGAAGTCGGGCATGAGACGAGGGTCCTTCTGCGAGACGCAAAACTTAATCCGCTTATAGCACTCATATAGGTTGCGGATCTCCTCCTTGTTCCGCCGCCGCCGGAGAATCTCTTCCTGGGAGAGTGCGACAGCTGCCGCAAACCTCAGCGGAGTCGGAATCTCCGGTGACGTCTCGTAGATCTTCCGCTTCTTGAGGGGATGCTGCTCAGCCAGCGACGCCATCGAAGCGCTGAGAGTTCCGGGCAGAACAAGAAGAAGGCTCCGAAGGGTTTTTAGGAGAAACTATTATTATTATTTATTAGGGTAACTTATTGATACGTCCCTACAGTTTACTTATAATTACATTTTAATTTATATTTTTAAAAGCACACTTAAATCCTTAAACAAAACTATAACTAAACCCCTATTTTGTTTTAATTTTAAATCCCCAGTTTAAATTCTAGAACCTAAGTAAAAAACTTTAAAAGATGTCAAGAATTTAAATAAAATATTTTATAAAATATGAATCAAAATATAATTATAAAATTATTTATTGATTAAATTTAAATAACTATTTTACCTTCAAAAGAACAAATATATTTGCATACGTTTATGTGTAGATTAAATAAAATATATTCATGAAACTAGTTCTTTTAGGAAAAATTGCATCCAAGCCCTGAGGTCAAAAACATATTACAAACTAATATCAAATTTTCACACACTTCAAATTCAATACCTAAAATTATAAAAATACTATTATTTAATGCCCAATTATAACATAATTATTATTTTATTATTATTATATTGAATAATCATTAACCTTTGATATTTTAAATTTAATTTTAAAATATTAATAATTATGTTTAATGATATTAATCACATAAATTAATAGAATATTAATCATAAAATCTAAATACAGTGTAACTAAGAAAGACATATGATAAGCATTTTGAGATTACGTTTATTTGCATGAAATGATTATTCTATTTTACTCTTATTTTTCATTAAATAACTATTCTAATATTTATTTTAGTAGAACAGCTGTTCCACCCTGAGAGGAAGTGTCAAGCTTTATCCGGATCGTCTCAGCTTATCCTTACGCATGCACCATAATCAGCACACTGTCGTCCTAGGTTAATGGCGCAAGTATCAAAGCCTTGGTCGGAACGAGGTGTGTTGTAGCAAACACCTTTGAACTTTGGAAAACAATGGAGAAACTAAGGCGTCGTTATGCACATCTAGCATCAGGTAGCATCACCAAGCAGCGGCTCCTCAGCCTAGGAACCCTCGAGCGCTGCTGTGTACGTCCAACATTAGGCAGCATCACCAGGTAGCAACTCAGCCTAGGAACCCTTGAGCACCTAGCCTTTAGAACCCGAGTTACCTAACATGTAGACAATCTTGATGCAGCGAGGGTCCCATGCATAACAAACGATAAAAGACAGAGATAGTGCAGGAAATTAACACGACATAATCAAGTCTATCATCAACCTCTATAAACATGAGGTGGTCCTCAAAACAACAAAAAGAAGCAGAATTTAAAATAAAATTTTGGAATATGGCATTCAGTATTATCTAGATGTTTTAGATATCAATGCTTATTATTTGTTTGGTTTAATATCATTATATTAAATAATAATAATAATAAATCAATCCAACCTAAACTCTTACCATTATAATTAGATGATATTTGGATGTCACCCGAGACATCATTTTAGAGTAACGATCTTATAATTTTTTATAATATAATCTAAATACTGCATCAAATCAAATAACTAATTTCGTCAAATAACATAACATAACATCACAATAATATTGAACCAAATAATCTTCAAATAAGAACTTAGCACACTCTTATGAAGAGCATTGCTTTAAATATAACAGAATAAATAAAAGAACTTTGAGTGGATGATCATGACTAAACCAAGCTAAAACTTGGTACGATAGATACCATAGATTTCTAAATCATGCAATTTGCAATAGCATAAATTAAGATAGCCTAAATAGGTAGATCATTGAGACTGACGTACCTTAGGTTATCCAATTCATTAAATAATCCACTCAAGACTTGTTGGTTCCTCAATTATGATTATATTATAATTATATATTTTAATATTTGTCACCATATTTAAGTTAGTTGGTGACTAATAAACTTTTGAATAGGGGTGTCAAGAATAGACCCGACCCGATAACCCAACCCAAAAATATTAGGTTAGGGTCAACCCAAAAAAATTTTGAGTTAAATTCGAGTTATTAAAATTGACCCAAATAATTTTGGGTTGGGTTCGGGTTTGACCTGAAAACTCAAACCCGACCCGAGATACACGCATACGCGGTACTTTGGTATCAACTCGTTAAAGCATTGATCGTCCGATCGAAATCAAACGGCGTGATGACGCCAAAGCAAAGATGGAGATTTAGGGTTGCTCGTCAGCCCCTCTTTAGCAGATCGATCATCTTAGGCGGAGATTTCGATCTCTCTGCGCTCTCCTTTCTAGCGTCGCCTTCAGCAGCTCGCCGGCCCCGTTTCAGCTCGCTGGCCTCTCTTCAGCAGCCCATGGCCCCCTTTCAATAGCACTCTCCTAGCTTTGCGCTTTTCTCTGCAATCGAAGTCATCTTCGAGGCAGAAGACTACAGTTCTTTAGCGCTAGCACCACTCCTCTCCAACATCATCTTCAGTAGCCGCCGATCCCTCATAATCGCCATTGTAGCTTACTCTGGCTCTCTCTTCTCTTTCTTTAGGCTAAAAAAATGGTTATTTAGTGAAAAGTGGCTGATAATCTGGAAGGAGAGCTTTGAACAGAGAAAAAAACAGCTAATGGAGGTTTGTTTATCTACCATTTCTCATTTTAGATTTTCAGGCAAGAAAATAAGTAATTATTTGCATATTTGAAAGGATTACAAATCTAGATTTTCAATGTCATCATTTTTTTTTTTTTCCATCTTTCTGAAAGCTTGGAAGCCATGGTTGTTCTGGAGCAAGGCATTTTTTCTGAAGGTAGAATTGCCAGAGCCCCCCATGGAGGAAGCTTCTGGATGCTTCCCAAGATAAAAGTTATTTAGATGCAAGAAGCTCAAGTAGACAGCTGCTATCACAATTATCATCAATGAGGAAGAAGCTTCTTCCTACAGGCCCCATCTCTTGAGTTATATATGATCATATATATGTTTAATTCATTTATGAAAGTAACTATTAGACAATAATATGCAATTACATGCTTCAAGTAAATTTTAACTTGAAGTTAAAGAGTTTCTATCATGAATAGCTCCTCAACTTTCTCACCTTGGGTTTTATGTAGGACCTCACAGCAACCGGATGCCATTTGGGAGCTTCCTATAATGCAGTAGTTTAAAGTTAGAAGAATCTGTTCTCAAATTTGTAATCTGGGAATTTGCTTCCAGTGGCTGGAAAGAAAAAAGAGGCAAACTGCAGTTTATTTTCAATTTACTCTTTGTTCAAAGATGAAAAATAAAAAAAAATTATTAGCATTAATAGATAATTAAGAGCAGAAGATTTGTCCTTGTTGAAAACTAGGACTTTACTGAATTACATTTTCTTATTTTTACCTTAATTTTGATTGTGTGCATCTTTTTGCCATTCATAATGAATGGCAAGTGATTTAAATTTATCAAGTGATTTTTAGTTATGTTAGTATATGAGTCTTAAAAAACGATAAATTTATTAGCTATGATTTTTTGTTAATTTATCATTCCATTCCATTTTCTTTAATATCTATAAGAACTTCTGCTTATTTTGTGGTGCTTTCCCTTAAGCAGCCTTTGTGTACTCCAGCATCAGTTATAAGAGATTATATTTAAAGTAATAAATTCAAGCTCAACAAAACTCCTTTGTAATTTGAGGAAGATCTCAAGCATAACACAAAGCCCTAGAACTACAAATAGAAGAAGACTTTGCTATCAAGAGCTCAGGTAATCTGATGTTGATTTATTCTCTCATTAGACTGACCATGATCTTGTATGAGTAATATTGTTATTTATTTTTTAAGTTAAATTTGATTAACGATGGTAGTTTTTTCATTTTCTGGTATCTGGTGCCTGTATTTCTTCCTAAATTGTTCCTATTATTTTAGCTTGATCCATTTTGTTCGATAATTGAAGGTTTCAAAATGGGCATTTGATTTTTAAATTGGATGTAGAAAAGTTTTTTACTGCATGGACTGAAGGGGCTTTTAGACTTTTGTTTGTTGTGATATTCTTCATTAACTGTGCAGCTAAAGTTTTTCTTTCCAAAATGTATTTCACTAATGCTTAGCTACTGAAACTATATAATTCAAATATACATATTATCTACTTATGTTTGCATTGCCATTTGTTTTTAATAGTTTAAAATATGAATATCAATTGTATGGCTATGTTAAAGATATGCTATTTTGCATTCTTAGTAATCAAGTTTTTGCATTTTGTCTAATAGATGGAAGAACAAGTTGTTAGTGAGAAGGTTGCTGATCAAATGATTGATGTTATTGATTCTGTTGAATTCAATCAAGATAATGATAATGATAGTTTTGAATCAAATACAAATCCTGTATTTTTTCTGGAACTAAGTATCCGACTGTCAATATGTATTTTCCTTGTGTATCTTCAGCTTATGCAACATTGAAGGGTAAAACTCATAGCAACCTTGATTATATAAGAAACATAGCTATGAGGATGTTGATTAAATTTGAAAAATATAGCATGACTTTAGTATGATATTGGCTATAGCAGTTATCTTGGACCTCAGATATAAGCTTCGATGTATAGATTGGTGGTACAAATGGTTTTATGGAAATGGTGCGACTACTGAGATTGAAAAAGTGAAAGATAAGTTGATTTTATTATTCAGAAACTATTCTAAATCATAATTGCTTCAATATTCATCTGTATCAGTTTCAATAAAGAAAAGTCAAATAGTCAGAAGCACTCACTTAAATATCACACTTCAACTAGAATAAAATCTCAGTTTTTGAAGGTAATTATTTTTATTGCATATTTAATATAAGACTAATGATTTTTTTATTTTTAATTTTAGTTTTTTTTAAGAAATTCTTAATTTTAGTTTTGATTTAACATAATTAGGAATTTGATTCATTCGATGATGATGATGATGACTTGGCTAAAAGATCTGAGCTTGAATTGTATTTGGATGAACCAAAGTTAGATAGAAAAACCAACATCAATTTAGATATCTTGGATTTTTGGAAAGGTAATCAATATCGATTCTCTGAAGTTTCTGCAATGGCCCGAGATATATTGTGCATTCCAATACTGTTGCATCAGATGTGCATTTAGCAACAGTGGAAGAATTCTTGATCAGCATCACAATATTTTAAAACATGATATTGTTGAGGCATTGGTATGTACAAAAGATTGATTATACGAAAGTCAAGGTATATATGTTTATTATCTAATATTTATACTTTATGATTGACTATATTTATTGAGTTAATTATTATACTTATTTATCTTTATGTATTTTATTTTGTAGATTTATCAAAATTGAAATTTTAGGAGCTTTCAAAGAATGTGCTTGATTTAAATGTTAATGACAAGAAAGAAGAAGAACAATCATTTCCTACAAACAATAAAATAATGAGATTATAATTTTGCTAATCATATTTGTGAACTTAATCTCAAACTTTTTGATTGTCGCATTTTAACTGAATTTTGTTCATAACCCGATGTATCAGCATTTCAGACATGTTTAAACTCTTATTTTGTTTTTGATAGTTAGAGTTTTGCTCGTGTTACATTCTTCCTAATTTTTCTATTATGCTTGTATTTTACAGATCGAAGGAGCTTATGTAAAGTTTAGCTTGAATTGCCTTAAAAGTGTTCAAATGGGGAGATGCAGATTGCAAATGGTTTAGAGCTGACAGCTTTTACACTTGTGGAGTCCATCTCTGAATATTATAAAGAAAAGTCAATGTACCAAAGCTATTTTGAGACATATTTGCTTTACACTTTACAAATAAGTTGAGCCAAGTGCGATCCTAGAAAGAAGAAAAGTTAGTTAATTTGATTTCATTGTATATCCTATTATCAGTTTTTGGGTTTAATTGTTCCTATACTTACTTTCAGTGAGGAGGTTCTTTAATTGATTTAGTAGATGGAAAATGATATGAAGCCCCAATACCTAGCCCCCAAAAGTTCTAGAACTTTTGGGTATTAATTTTAGCCAATAGTTGAGAGGATGGTACAATGTACTATCCTCTAAATTAATGAATAAAGCTAATATTCAATGATTCTAGAACCTTTGGGGGCTAATTATGGAAACTATGCAGCATTATTCTTAGTAGATAGTTGATTTTAATATGTACAGTCTTTTCTGTCTTTGATAAAAAAAGTAATTTAATAGATAGTTAGTTTGTCCTATGCCCAGGAACGTAGATATCATAAGGTATCAAACCTTGTTCAATCTCTATATTCTTTGTGTATGTGAATTTATTTATTCTCTTGCACATCTTATTATTATTTTTGCATATTTGTTATTGATATTATTACTAACTTGATTTTGAATTATTATATTATAATTATAATAAATTAAATTTTAATTAAGATCTATTCATCTTCTCTAGACCCATACTTAGATCCTACAAGACTCAGATCATAGAAGAAGAGAAAATATGAGCAAAATCAAAAGTGAGGCAATTTTTCATTGCTTTCATAGCAAAAACAACATAGCAACCCATTTTGAAGAGCTACGGCACTCTTTCTCCGTGATTTGCTTTTGAGTTCTGAGTGGAAAGTAATGATCTGCTTTTAAGCTCTTAATGAAAAGTAACATTTATTTATTTTTTAAAATAAATAAAGAAAAAACTTGCAATAGCATGATTGTTCATTTATTTATTTTTTAAAATACGTGAAATTAGTGCAAATACTAGCATCAATATGAACATTCATTATTCATCAGAATTCGAAATAAGCATCTTAGCAAATATTCCCCATACGTCAATTAACATATCATGACAAAATGTTAACAAATATATAACCATGACAATTCGTGATAATTCTATTTTTTTTTTAAGGCGTTTGTTTTTCTTGTTAAAAGAACAGCAGGAACTAGAAAGAGTTATTCTTAATACAATTACAAAGTAATTACAAGGTGTGACCTGCGAACCACAATGATCAGCTTAAACTTTATGATTCATTTGTTTCAACAATAGAATATTCATAGCACAAAAATTTCTCATTTTAAAAAATTTAAAAAAAATTATATCATATCTTACATAATTTTTAACACATTTTATTTGATTTTTAACAATAATATTTTGATTTTACCTTTTATCATGCATACATTTCAGAACTGAACAAAAATTTCCAAGCCAAAGCAATTTTTCACCACTTACCAAACGCTCAAGCTCCTCCAACTAGAACAAATAGAGGCTTGTTTCCCAATTTCTCTCGACCCTGAATTAAGTCCACAAGAAACATATATAATAATTAAAAAAACAGATATAGTCAATAAACTTCACTAAACTTTTCTCAAAATGTATTAGTTATTACATGTAATCTGCAATCAGCATACTTGATATAGTAGATTCGATTATTTTAGCCGTTGACTCAAACTCGAACTTGGATAGAGAACTGGATAGGTGTGCAATATAGCTACAACGTCGACCCAATGGTTCCTAAAGCTAAGCATTGGGCTTCTCCAATAGCTAATTAAGGTTAACCTCGACCCTATATCCAAGCCAAAAACTAGTAGTTGGAAGGAGACCCTATGGCCTTGTTTAGTTGGAGAGTAATTTTTGAGCATGAGATAAAATATTTTATTTTATAAGTTTAATTAGAAAAAAAATTATTTTAATATTAGGTGCGTAAGATATAAAATAAAGTTAATTTTAATGTTAAAATTTAGGTTGGATGTGAAGTTCATGTTTTAATGTTAGAATTTGTATGAAATGTGCAATAAAACTATTAAAATAGCAATAAATTTAAAATATTAATAAAATAATATTTTACCTCAAAATATGCATAAACCAAATAAGGCCTATACATATATATATATATATATATATATATATATGGAGTTTCAAAGTACCTAAGTTGGCCTTGAGATCGACCTATGGGTGTAAAATTGACCGAGACTAGCCTAGTGTTAAAAAGGGCTGAAATGATTATAAGGTCGGCTTAAGTTGACCTTGACCTGTGAAGGTCGACTCAGGAGAAGAATTTGATCTCTTGAGTATATTGAAGGGCCTTTACATGTAGAGCATGATGTAAGGGCTTCTTTGTCTAGACGAAATGAGTGATTTTTAGTGGATTGATTTGAATTTGGGTTGGGTGAGATATAAACTTGAAGTAAAACAAACCATATTACATCTTAGTTTGCTTTACTTTCTTGCATTAATGCACTGCTCTCTATCTTATTGTTCATTTTGTATGTGAAAATCTTATCATTGCTTCTACCTATGTTTATTTCTTACCTTATTACTAACTTGCCCTTGAGCTAATTTATTTGTGACATTAAAGTAAATTTAAATCTATAAAATTAAAATAAATTATTTTCTTATTTAATAATTAACGTCTATTCAAACCCCCTTCTAGACGCCATACCCGATCCTACATTTGATATCAGAGCCAAAATCTTCCTTAAAATGTTTAACCATCTAAGAAGTTAGGATGACATTTAAACACCTAAATAGCCAACCCATTCATGTTCCACCTCTTTTCGATGGCATCGATTAAATATCGAAAACTAAGATCTCTGCTTTTATTCATAAAGGCTTTGAAGTAACGATGATATTTAAAAAGAGGTTTGAATCACCAATAGATAGCCATGGCAATGAATTAGAGGAACAAAATTAGTCCAAGCTAGATAGAAATAGTTTTTTTTTTTAAGAGAATAGATAGAAATAGATTTATAGCAAAGGCTAGTGTATTAACATTCTTGAACGATCCCTTACTAAGGAAGTTCTAAATAAGTTAAGCATACACTCAATAGCTAAAAATATGTGAAATAAAATAATTATATTATATGAAGGAACTAAAAGTGTAGGGAAAGCTATGAAGAGCCATAAAGTCCAAGAAGCCTCAACCTCCATGGAAGAAAGAAGGCCTTAGAAGTAATCCAAGAGGAGATTGATCCAACTTATTCATTCGAGGAGAGCATCTTGGATGATCATGTCAGCCTCCTCATAAGAAGGTGAAAATTCTTGATAATATTGAGATATGTGATACAATTTATATTGATTCTTTTTCAAACAAGACTCAGTTTGAAAATTTTGCAATGCACTTACTCTTGCAATCCATCAATTACTTCTCATGTAGATAGCATTCATAACAACTCTTTCGATTCCAATCGACTTCGAGCCGATTTCGATTCATTTTCGAGCTGGCTCGAAAATGAATCAAATCTCAATTTTTTTTTTGAGCCGGGTAAGCTCAACTCGATCCGGCTTGAGATCGGCTCAATTTATAATATATATATATACTATATAACATATATATATATTATAATATAAAATATATTATATACATATATTATATATATGTATTATAATATTAAATATATTTTAATTCGAGCTGGATCGAGCCGAGCCTACCCCGGCTCAAAATCGGCTCAAAATTATTATCGAGCCGAACTTTTGGCTCGTTAGTCGGCTCATTTAGATCGACTAGATTTCGATTCGATCTAAAATCAATTCAATTTTCGATCGATTTTCGATCTTCGATCCATATTAACACCCTTGTGTTCAATATATGTATAATATATATAATAATAATTAAAAAAGATAAATATAAAATCAATTTTAAATTTAAAAAATTAATTAATTTGAATCAATTAAATTTACCTCATAATTGAAAAGTTTACTTTATGAATAGCCGGGTTAAATTGACTTTAATAATTTGATTTTTGAATTAAAATTTCATGACTTTTATATTGTATTTGAGTAAATAAAAAATAAAAAAATACTTTTTTAAAATTATATGATTTAGAATTTAAACGTTATCTTATTATTGATATTAGTATTTAGAACAGTTATGAAATTTAGTTACTAGTATTAACTTTAATAAAATATTTAAAGCTTTATTAAATTAAAAAATGTGCATTATCTTTTAAACTTTAAATTTATTTTGAACTCATTCGTATTTTACTTCATTCAAGCTCAATTTAAAATTTTTGATTTAAAATTAATTTAGTTATAATTAAATTAATTCAATTAAAATTCAATTATTATATTTATTAATATATATAAATTAACATGTATCATTAAATGAATTTATTTTATTATATAAATAAATTTATAAATTTATTTTATAATTGTGAGATGAGAGAGAGGAGAGAGAGGAGCAGGAAAGAGAGTGAGAGAAAGGGGGCGGTGGGTAGGAGGAGAGAGAAAAGAGAATAAAAATAACAAATTGTTGAAATTAAAGAGGTATTTTGGGGATTTTAAAAATTCAGCAACTTGTACCACTCTTAATTATATAGTATAGATGGTTCCTTCCAGATAAGATAACTGGTTGTGCATGACCATGATTTGCTTTATTTAAATCTCACATCTATGCATATCTATACTTCTCTTTTAAGATGACTAAAGTGTATTTGTGCGACCATAACTTGCCTTATTTAAGTCTCATATTTATGTACATCTATATTTCTCTTCATGAAATATTTTGAAACTACTTATATCATACTAGTATTGAACATACTATAGATTCACAACCAAATGTCTATATAAGTGTATCTTGACTTAGACATTTCTTAGACAAGTTTAAGTAGATGCTTTTATCTTGTTTATACAAATTTTAAAGTTGAACTCAAATTATACTATTACTCCAATTTATGCTTTATTTAGACATAAAGAGAGCTAAAGTTAAATTTTAAAATGGACTCAGCATTTTAGTGGAAATATGATTCAAAGATGTGTATCTTATCGATTTTGACTTGTTTGTGTAGCTTTTACACTTCCTACATAGCTACTTCAAAATTCAATATGTTAAATTATTTTAAGCCAAAGAGAACCAATTCACTTAAGCGTTCAAAACTTTTCTTTGAATTTTGATATGAAATTCTTATCATATCTATATAGTATGTTTTAAACTTTGTTTGAATTGTTCCCAAAGTAATTTAAGGTTACTAACTTACATTGAATTCACCGAATGCTATATTTTCAGCTATTATGTTCATTTTATTTTTATATCTCCCAAATTCTGACATATACGAAATCTAAAATGTAAGCTAATATAGCCTGAAAGAACAAGTTAGGTATTTTTCTTTAACTTTATTTCATCATATGTAGTAGTTACATCACCTCTCTCTCTCTCTCTCTCTCTCTATATATATATATATATATATATATATATATATATATCATCTATTTTGAGTAGCAATCAATAAATTTATCTCTGAGACTATTCTCAAATTTACTACTACTTCCTCTTCATCAAACTTGTGTGTTTCAACACCCTATCTTGATCCCTCCTATGGAGATCTGTAACTTCTTGATATTTAACTGTTTAAGCTACATCAGTTTCACTATGGGACAAGTCAACAGAGTTAGATTTTTACCCATACCTTAAGTTCTGGCAGCTCAATCACACATGCACACTCAATCACTTCTGCCCCCACGCGTTCTGAAATGAAATAAGTCATATAAGGAAATATGAATTTTGGCAGTGAAAAGAAATAAATCAAAACAACATAAAAAAACAATTTTACATCTGCAATTAATGCATAGGAGTCGATTAGCTTTTTGCTAAAGATGCTTGAATCTACTTTTCTAGTGCATTCTATGCTACCAGAGGATGAGTTTTGGTGTAATGACAAAGGATGCCTCATGCTCCTTCGTGACCAAAAGGTCACAAGTTCGAGTGACGAAAACGGCCTCTTTAGTAAACATAAAGGGAAGGCTCAATACCAACCTCCCTAACCCTCACAAAACAGAAAGCTTTTCGCATGGAGATTCCCGCATTCTATACCTCTCATAATAGTTCTAATAGCCTCATGTACCATTGTCACTTGATTGTTTATATGCAAATCATGTATGTCCATCTCTTGATACTCCCAAACTCTTCCTAATATAGCTATGCACTACATTTCACATTGTCATGCACATTTATCTCTAGAACTTTTCCAAAATGTTGAATTCTTTATTTATCCAAAATACGAACATATAGCTTTTCAAGATCAATAAAAAATGTTTTCCTTTGTTCTCTGCATATTTCCATTGTTGAACTTTCCAACAGAAAAGCTAAACAACCTACCTTATAGAAAAGCTATTTTCAAAAGTCTTTTTGAAGCTCATAGCTCATAACTAGACACCATAAGTGATCGGCCATTTATTTGACTGATTTATTTGAAGGTTTCTCCCAAATTTCAAAGCAAAGGATCAGGATGACGCTATATAAGAGAACAATAGGCAGTAGAAAATGAGCAACCGTGAAATATAAAGACGTTAATGACTTTCCAAAGAAGAACGAATGCTGACAAGTATTAATCCATGTTACTCAAAAAGAGGATGAAAGGACTACCAATTAACTTGATTGCAGCACATAACGTCCCTCCTGTTGCTATTAGATCATCAATGATAATGGCCCGATCATTAGGCTGGACAGCACCAACATGCATTTCAATTTTATCTGTACCATATTCCAGAGAATACTCTTCTGAAATGACATCACCTGGCAAGAAGAAAAGATGATTAACAAGAAGGGCGAACGTCTGGATGATCCTGCGCACTATGGCCAACCAACTATTTTACATCTTTGATAAGAGACAGGAGACAGCCGATCAATATTTATCATATGATAATTATAATACAGATCCTGGAGAGTAGCGTCAACTTGAGCACCAAAGATCAAAAGCAACAACAACAACCAAGCACTTATACCACTAGGTGGAGTTGGCTACACGATTCATTTATTTTCATTGCACTTTATCAAAAACAAATCTACATTTAGTTCCAAGTATATAAGATCATTGTTTATCGTTTCTTGTCATGTCTTTTCGGCCTTCTTCTTTCTCTTTTTATATGAGCAAGATCCAATAATCCAACTTTCCTTACTAAAGCTTCTATTGATCTACAATTTATGTCCAAACCATCTAAGCTGACTCGCTTTGAGCTTATTCTCAATTGAGGTCACTCCAATCTTCTCAAAGATACTCCTTTCTCATCTTATTTTTTCACATATACCCACTCATCCACTTTAGCATTCTCCCAGTGATCAAAAGTAATGAAAGAATTATGCTTCTAAGGACTCATCTAAATTGGATTTTTGCATACATAGTTTGTTTGCAATTACAAAAAAAAATAGAGTTAAAAGAAGTCAATCAAACATTAAAATCAATGGTGTATTAACATAATTTCAGAAAATAAGTTTCAACTCAATCAAAATAAGCTTACTTACAGCATAGTTGTTTCTAATGTAACTATCTCTGAAGATCTTAACATGAATAAGGTTCAAATCCCTTCATCTCAATAAAGATCTAGTCATATTCCCTTTGTCATATGTGAGCCTGCCTACAGACTCCAATTATAAGCGAAGAAGGCCTATAAAGCTTTACTTTTTTTACGACGGAGATCAAGATGTCAAATAATCTTAGAATGACCATCCAAATAAATAAATAAAATAATCTTAGAATGAAGAAATATGCAATAATATCTGTTAAAAAAATTGCAAAAATAGAAATAGCATGTCGCATATTAAACACTACTGTCAGACAACTTTCGTGGAGCTTATGTCGTAGAATTAAAAATAAACAAAAACTATAGCAGAAATTGACTTTAACAAACAAAAAAAATGAATGACTTACTCATTATACCTCTTTATAATAAAAAAAAAGTCAAACCAAGTTCCACTAAAAAAAAAGACAATTATATCAAATGAATACCTGGTAGTTTTTTGGGCTTCCTCAGAGGTACAAACTTGGCTCCAATAGCTAGTGCTATGGGAGGCCCAAAGATAAATCCTCTTGCTTCAACACCTGCAAGCACAATGAACATGTAATAGGAAATTAAATTGAGTTTTCAGTTTCCGTACAATGAACGGCTAAATTGTGATAAATTTTGACAATTATGGGATATATATTGGAAGTGAAAAAAGTTTATTCATTATGTTGGAATTTATATAAAATGGAAGGAAACTGGTGATTACATTAAAATATGTAAGACGTGAGAATAAATTAATTTTATATATTAGAGTAGGTGTATAATGTATAATAAAATTATTTTTTATTATTCAAAAATTATATTGGATGTGAGAGGTAGCGGCTAAAAAATATAACTAATTTTGTCATGCTATCAAACACTCTTATAGTCGTTGGGCACTTAGTTTTTTCAATACATCAAGTACAACAACTAAGCCTTCTATCCCATTAGTTCAAATTAACTATATGAATATTTATTTTAATTACATACTATCAAATTAACTTTTCATTTAACTTTAATATATAAGATCATTTTTTATAATTTTTTATTATATTTTTTCTTGTCTTCCGCTTTCTCTTTTCAAATGAATCAAATCTAATGACCAAACTCTTCTTACTAAATCTCTTATTGGTCTATAATTTATATGTCTGAACCATCTAAATCAACCCTCTTTAAACACATCGTCAATTAAGACTTCTCAAATATTTTCACATATATACTTATTTCTAATCTCATCTTTTTATGTATATACTCACTCATTCACCTAGACATCATTATCTCTATGACACCTATTTTATTGGTATGTTCCTACTTTGTACGTGGCATCCTGAATCAAAAAGACAGCAAACTCTCAAAGTTTACCACCCTTTACAGCGGCATAAATGATCCTAAAGTCAGGACAATTTTTGTAAGATTCAATGAGCTTATCAAAAAAAAGAAAAAAAAAATTAAATGAGCTTATCGAATCTCACAATCTCAATATCATAGTAGATAAGAGTGAAACTGGATGGCTCAAAGTATTTGTGACACAATTTCAACTCCTGCTTTATGTTTTAGTACAAAGGTATACTCTTGCAAGAACTTAACCCATTTAGCGTACTGCGACTTTAGCTTCTTTGGGAGTTCAGATATCTTAAGGGGTTTTATGATCCGAAAACAAAATGAACTCTTAAGGTTACCTTAAAGCCTATATTATGGCATAAAATTCTTTGACATATGTGGAGTACTTCTGCTTAGCCTCATTGAGCTTTTCACTAAATAGAGTAATAAGATGATTCTCTTGGGAAAGAACACCACCTATGCCTACTCCAAAAATATCACATGAAAACTCAAAGACCTTTAAGAGGTCTAGAAGCCTTAAGACAGGAGCTTTAGCCATCCTAACTTTTATCTCTTCGAATGCTTTAGCAGCGAGCTAGCAGCCTTCATCCATTCGAATAACCCTTCCGAATGTAGTTAGTGATCAAGGCCACAATAGTGTTAAACCTATGATAAAAAGTTGCCCATCCATGAAAGCTACATACGTCATGGATGCACTGAGGAACTAGCCAAATATGACACTTATATTCTCGAGGCTCGTGAACACACCATAAGATAATACTATAAAGTCTAGAAAGATAACTCAATTAGTCATAAATATGCACTTTAAATTCAAGTAGATTATTTCCTTAGAGCCTGACAAATTTGAGATGGGTGTATCAAATGGTCTTCCTGAGTCCTGCTATAAATCAAAATATCATTAAAATAGATCACGACATAAATGCTAATAAATGATCACAGGAATTAGGTCATCAACTTCATGATTGGAACTTCTCAAAGACTTTATCCTTTAGCTGCACCGGCAATTGAAAAGGTTGGGGCTAACAAAACTCACATTTCACCTTCTATTGATCACTTTTCTATGTGTGAAAATTCCTTTTTATGTGACTGGGATTGTCACAATGATAGTACTCCCTTGTAGATGAAGTTCATTTGGACTTACTCATAACCTGATTTTTCAACTTGCGTTTGTTTCTCTTATGAGTTCTCACCTATCTCTCAGTAACTAGAGTTTCACTGCTGGAAGAACTATGAGATTCTCTCACCTCCACATTCAGCAAGCTCGAGGATGTGAGGTTCATGATAAAAACTCCATCTAGATGAAGTTACTTAGAGGTATCACCAGAGCTTCTAGACTTTTGACAATGAATTTTAAAGAAGATTAGCTTGTAGCTCATTGTCAAACTGTCATCTTCATAAGCACCAATTGATTGATGAATACAAAGGTTAAAAGCAATTGAAGTGCCTTCTTTTAAGTTCATGTTCACGAGCTCTCTAGTCGGGAAGGATTTGTTGCCTATAGTCTTTCACTCATATAGGATTTCTAGCTTCATCCGCAATTCTTGGGCATTTACCTCTCCCTCAATAAAGTGAAACACGACATCATCTAGCCACATTTAAATAAGTCTAGCAAGTCATTCACTCTTTTCAAATCTTCAACTACGACATTAGTCGGCTTCTTAAAACTCAACATTGCATCATGTAGATTCTTACAGACCAAAACATCCTCATATTCTACACTTCCAAATGTCGTAGTTCTTGTCATTTGGCATAAACACCTTCATGACCACTATTGACCCATCTTCCTTCAAGATGTACTTAAACGGGTGCTCTATAACCACTTGTTGATGGTGCGGATGCCAACAAGGCATAAATCTCAAGTGGTTGAAAACTAACCTTTTGTTTGTGAGGTTATTTTAAAGCAGGCAAAAAATAACCTTAGATGTGATGTTTCTCTTTTGAAAATTTGTAAAATATTTAAAATAAAATTGATTATATTTTTAGGGGGTGTATAGGATGTGAAACAAAATTATTTTTATATTTTGAAATTTGTGTAGAATGTGAAATATAGTTGACTTCAATATTAGAGTTTGAATAAGATTTCAAATATTTATTAGTTTAATGTTAAAAAATGTGTATAATAATAACATAAAGTTAATTTTGACGAAGACTAAAACTAACCCATGCAAATAAACAACCTTATCTCATTAGAAACCTCAAAGATAACTATTGTCGATTCCAGGACCTTTGCACAAACTTGAAGTGACAAATATAAAAGAAACAAAATGAGTCTAACATGGGAATCCTCTTACACAATTGCCACAAAAAGATGGCAACAAGTTGATTTGGTCATGTTTGAGTCAACTCAAAATACAAAAAACTAAACTAGCAATCCACTAGAAATCAAAATTTTTCATGTTCAAATCGATTCGTCTCGAAATGACTCAATTTTGAGCCAACTCAAAATCAATATTTTCGTAAAAGCTAGTAATTGAAAAAAATGAGATTCGTGAGAACTGAACTCATGACCTCATTTTTTATGATTCTAAAATTGACCACTATAGCAAATATATATCTATTGAATAAGGAAATAAAAATTGTATGCAATATATTTTTGAGTCAACTCAAACATAATTTCAAACGAGTAACATTTGACTCGAAATCAAATCAAAACTTGCCTCGAGTTAAAAATATAACTCAATACTCGACTCAAAATTATTCAAATTGAAATCAATTTGAATCAAAAGTTGAGTCGATTTCAATTAAGTTTCAAGTTTCGATTAAAACTGCCAAACCAAGCCATAAACAAGCAACTTGTTGAGTTTAAAATAGTGGTCTAGCTCCTTGCACAGATCCCACAGATGGCTAGCAGATCATTGGTTTTTCTACTATTTCATTTCACGATATAAAGTATTCAGAAGAGAGTGATCTTTGAAATGGCTTGTAGTCTGCTTTACTAGGCTTGTTTCACTAGCCTTCACCACCTAACTTCATCGTCGGTAATGGATCATTGTAGTGTACTCATTGTGATCTACACACTAGCCTCACTCTTTAGCTAGAATTCTCAAAGCAACATCTACGTTCAACCCATCACAAAAATGGGGATACCCATACACATCTCTGCTAAATTGTAGCCATTCCACTTTGGTAATTGGAAGTGACCGGCATGGCCCCCCTACTCCATGACAATATGACAGGCTACAATGACCACTCTCCTCATTGCCCAATTGCCTGACCATCCAAAAACATATGATCCAATTCAATGTGGAAATACTTCCCTAAGAATGATCAAAAATGTAAACTTCTTAGAATGCAGAGTGTAACCTCGTTACCATCAAGGTTCCCAAGACATTGCTCCAATCAAGGTTTCTCTAAACCTAGAGTGTAGTCATATACCCTCATGTCTTGATTAGTCTTTGACTTCAGCAAGAAAAACCTCAAACTCACCGAGCCTCCTCCATATCATACACTCTCTCATATGGAGGGATCCCACCACATATCTTTGATCTTCCAGGGACATAACTAGATCAAATAGCATCATCCATAGAAAAGAAAATAGCAATTGTAAACGAGTTGAGTAAAATTTGCCTGCGACAACAGAGATCCGTTTGTCCCTGTACCTCTCCACGAACAGATCTACCGTATCCCTGAAAGCCTTGGGATCGAGCAGCAGCGTCGTGATATCCTGGAAGGTAACGCCTGCCAACCAAATCCCGCGCATCAAAAACAAACTGTAGGGTTCCTTCCAAATCCAAAGTAAAAACTAAAAACCAACCCCTTCTTCGAAAATAGATCCAAAGGCATCAACTTCAAGCCATAGAGAAGCGGGCGTTACCGGGCTTCGGAAAGTCGGGAATGGCGCGAATCGAGGACGCGATCCTCTTCTTGCGCGCTTCCCCTACTGCGGAGGTCATGGCGAGGATGCTTCGGCGAGTGCTTCGGTTGAGGAGGAAAGCAAGCCGAGCAGACCGCAGCCGGTGAAGAGTAGAAGAAGGAAAGCAAGAAGACGAGCGAGAGAAGGAAATGGAGTGCTGAATCTGAAAGGCCGACGGCAATGAGGAGGAAGACATCGATCCGGCGGAACTCCGGCTTGCTCGGCTCTCGCACTTTCGCTTTTTGAAGCCACCGTTCGATTATTTTCTATTTGAGTAAACCTCTTAGAGGTCCTTCTGTTTAGATTGATATTACATTTTAATCCATATCTTGTTGAAATTTTCACTTAGGCCACTGCTTAGTGTTGGCAATTTTATTCGAAACTCAAATCTGAGGAACTATTTGGTAACACAATAAAATCCATGATTAATTTTAACCGTGACTTAAATTTTAAATTTATTTTTAAAAGATTTTAAAAATTATTAATTATCCCATCCTGCTCAAATTTCAATATTAAATAATTACTTTACTTCACATCTAATATAATTCTTAATAAATCATTCAATTTTATTTTACATTCGATATTATTTTTAATATATTTTATTTCATATCATATATATATATATAACTAAAAATTCAATCAAATTATTTTTTTCTTTCTTGCCAATAAGTTTTATTTTATGCGACTAAAATTGTCTTAATTATCTCATAGCACAAAGATAACTAGTTGAAATGAAATTGTTCTCCTAATTAATTTTATATTTATTGGAGCCTACAAATTAAGAAATTTTAAAAATATATTTAAGATACTGTATAGATATAAATATGCTATCATAGATTTTATAAACAAATTAAATTATAAATATATTCATAATATACATAAATAAAATATACTTCTGAGAATTATTTTAAATAAAATAAAAATGTCTCCAAAATGAGAAAAAAAAATTAATTGAATCTACAGGACTTGAAATAAAATTTTAATTTTAAATTAAGTATGACTCACCGAAGACAATTTTCTGGCTGAGTTGCTATTCAAACTAATGCCTAATAGTAATAATTTAATTATCAATAACAAAAAAAAAACTGTACTATTTTAAAGTACAAAAAAATCTGAAATTAAAAAAATTAAAATAAACATCATAGGGGCCACAAAGGCGTGAGTGCATGAACTATCTATCAATCATGAATATCATGATTTTTTTAACTTTGTTTTTATTTGAGTCATTTATATAAATAATACTTAATAATAACAAATTTATATATTATATATTTTTAAATATTACACTATAAATATAATATTAGTTACATATATTAATTTTAATAATCTAATTATAAACAGTAAATAAAAAATAGCAGTACAGTTCGTAAATTTTATTTGTAGATGTTTGACTTGAAAAATACTATTTGTAAAAAAAAAAATTAATATTAACAGATATAAATTTTCATATATATATATAATAAAAATAACAAAATTGTATTTTGAAATCACTATTTTCGAAAATATATTTTTTTTCAATATAATTATTAATTTATAGCACGATGTGAGCAATAAAAACATCATATATGTGAAATATGCCAATCTGAGCTTGTTAACTTTTCTGCTATTATAATAATATATGATATTTGACATTTTAAATTGCTGTCAACAAGGAAAAATAGAGAATTTCCAACTTCCATTGAGTTTTGAAATTTTATTTTGAGTGTAGTTTGATTCAGATCCAATGTAAAGCTAAATTAAATTATTTATTTTTAAAATGAAAATATGTATTTATTATTAATAAAAAATTGTTATTGTTTAATTATTTGTACTTAACATTTTTTTATACAAGGTGTCAAAAAAAAAACATTTTTTTATATATTTTGTCCAATATATTATGTTATAAATAAAAATGAAGTGCATGTAAAATGAGATAATAAATAAAAACTTTATTTTAAATGAGATAAGAAATAAATATGACTGTTGTTTAGAGGAGTAATTTGCTTCTGAGAGAGCTGTAAGTAGTGGATGAAGCACGCAGCCTCTAGCTATTCACGATTCGTAGGAACCTGTGGTGGTTGGAACATGTGGGTCTTGACCTTCGCAATGCATGAGAATCAGGAACTGTACGAATAAGGTCCTCTAACAGTGACAGTTGGAGCCAACAAAACCTCGTGTCTGCTGTTGTGAGGATAAGGTCACAACACCGTCCCCAATGGTATGAATGACTGCTGCATTGATCATCATGGTCGACGTTTGTGGAAGGCCGAACTAACAGGGTCAAGGCCCAAGGTCTGCAAAACAGGAACTTAGTTAATTATAATTAATAACAGGGGTTATGAGAATGTCCCTCTGAGACGTCATATATACAGCTGAGATGCAGCGCTGAAACCATGTGTTAACACTAAAATAAAAATTTTAGAATAGCTGTTAAAACCTGTGGCTGCATAGTGCAACGGCTGACATTAAGATAAATTTGACTTAGGTCAACCTTAATAAACTAGAATTTAATTTGAGATAATTTTTGAATTAAATTAAACTTAACTGTAGAGCATATTTTTTTATTTAAATGTCTTTACCTATCATATATATTAAAATATAATATTATAAATTTATTTATGTTTATACTTGTAATTTAATCTTTTTATATAAATTATCCTGATCTATTTATTTGTATAAAATATTTTAAGCATGATGATAATTATGTGTATATCAAACTGTCTATAAGTTGAATTAATTCCGATCCAAATTAATTAATTTCGAGCCATATAAAAATTCCGATAACTTTGATATAATGAAAATACGTTCCAAACTCCGATCAATAAAATTTTGTGATTAATTTCTTTAATATTCTTTTAAATTAAGCTAAAGTTGAAGGAAGACAGCACATTTCATAGGATTTGTAGCACATTTTCTAATTATTATTCCTTTAAATACATTTAATTTTCTAACATTAATACAAATTTTTAGTTTTTTTTTAAATTGATTCAAATTTTAAAATTCATATTTTTAAGATAAAAAACTATTTAACTCTAAAAATGATTAATTTATCAGCCCATAATGTAAAATAGAAGGTGAAAATTCAAGACATTCATACTAATTTTACCCCTTTAAAAGGCATTTTGCAAACATGCCACTCTAAATTCTTTATTTACATACATATTATCCAAAAAAAATTAAACTTATATACATAGCATTCAAATTTAACTTATTTACATTAATGTCACTCAAAAAGCCAAAAATTTCTCTATTTCAAAAATCATATTAATGACCCAAGTTCATTATATACTCACATTTCATTTAAAAAAAAAAAGCTAAATGCATATGTAAACCTACATGTCATTAAAAAAATGTTAAATAATTGAGTTAATGGAAAATTAATGTAATCAAGTTTGCCTTTTTAATATGTAAATAGAGAAATTTGGAGTGACATGAATGTAAAAGTAAAATATTTCAATGATAAGTATATAAAAATAAAATTTTAATTGACACCTAATTAATAGAAAATTATTGAGGAGAAAGTTGTAATTTTAAAACTTGTTGATAAAATTTTCTTGAACAAAAAAAAATTGAACATATGTTGACGAGAATTGCGAGGATCGTGAATCGTGATTGGTAAATTGGTAGATTGAGTTGAGATGGATATAAGCACGAGTGTGTTGAAATACGTAATACTGTGTCACATTTTCTTTCTCTTGCGGATATGATCATACACGGATTATTTTCACTTCTGCTTATCTTGTTCATATTAACAACTTATGGTTCGAGTACTCTACTTGTTATATAGTTATACTAAATTATATATACTTATTAAAGTAAATTAAAATTTTTAATTTAACAATCAATATCTATTTAATCATCTAGATGCACCAACACATCACATATTAAAAAATAATAATAATGTCAAAACATTTACATTAACAAAATTATTTATTTTGTTAATTCATTTTCATCTTAAAATAGAAAATGTCGTAAAAATATATTGATTAATTGTCGTCTCATGCCGAACTGAACTAAATGACGAGCTAGTCCCCAATCACATCGGTTGGCATCGATTTTTACAGCATTGCAAACAGTAGGAATTTGCTACAATCTTTTAAAGAGATAAGTTAGTAAGTTATCTTAAAAGTTTTGTTTCATATCATATTTTTTTTATTGAAAACTTTTTCATATCTTATTCAACTTACAGGAACATCATTTATGCTATCTGAAATTGGAAATCCCACACTGAAAATTCTTAAAAGCCTATTGGGCCAAATCCGGGCCCAACTAAGCTTTAATAAAAAAGCCCAGCCCAATATTTGATTAACATAAAGGGGATTCACATCTGTCACTCTAAAGATCCATTATTTTCAGGCGGCACCTCTATCTAATGTCAAAAGTAGGGTGGTGCCTGTAAATTCACTTCAAAATGAGGGGTGCTGCCTACAAATAATAGACTTTGGGAGTGCCGCCTGAAAATAATGAATTTTTTGGGTGACGAATATAAATTTTCCTACAAAAATCGTCCGTAGAATAATCGTCTCTCCAGCCGGGGAGGTGTGCCCACGTGGAATTGCATATAGGTTTCAGAAATTTTGCATGCTAATTCGTAAATATTTTCTATGAAATCATACATTTTAAATCTTACACTTAGGTCTCCAAAATCTTAGAGTTTTTACATGCTAATCCACTAATTTTAAATAGTAGTGCATAGATTTTTGAAGTTAATTTATTGGAATATTGTCCTTTCATGTTCTATCATATTATATTCAACTTTGACTATATATGTAAAATATTAAAATTTTAAGGGACTAAATGAAAATTGATTGTCAAACTAAGCGACCTAAATATTAGAATTCAAAATTTATGGACTAACTTGCAAAGCCCTTAAGACCTCAAAGAACTAAAACATTATGATTCAAAATTTATGAATTGTCAACAAAAAAAAAATCATACATTAATCTTAAAACTTTAAGAACCTAAATGCAACTCATAGTTGACTTTTTTTAAAAAATAAGCAAAAGTGAAAAAAAATATATCAAATATGATCTCTACTTAAAAAGATCCAAAAATTATTGAAAAGAAGTCTGCCTTTACCTCTCTTTAGTGCCAAGTAGTTATTTTCAATTTTGTTTATACGTTAGACTTTACAAAAAAAAAAATTTAGTTGTACGAAAAAGTTTTATATAATTACGTCGTTGATGTGGTAAAAGGTAACATCAAATATTAACATATATTATTATTATTTTTATTTCATCTCTTGACGTTATAATTTTTTTCACCCTACTTAACAATTATAGTGATAATACAGTTCGAATTTGAGACTCTGTAATTTTCAATCAAACTTCTTCCTCACTAAATTAAGAGATCACCATGCATACATTATTATAAAGATGAGGAAGAACTCAAAGAAGACTCTTCTAAAAAAGTTTCATTTGGGATTCACGAGAGGTGATTCCTAGTTCATGGGAAGTAACAAAAGTTCATTGTAATATTGGCTAAGGGGGCGTTTGGTTCAATATTATCTCAATGTCAATATTATTTAGATGTTATGTTATCTAAATATCGTTATTATTCATCAATAGATATTTATTTGTTTCAATGTTATGATATTAGAAAATATCAATGTTATTCAAATTATTTTTATTTAGTTGAAAATTATTGACATTATAATGATAAATTGACGGTGTTATCTTGAGATGTCGCCCGATTTGAGGTGACATCTAGATGTCAGCGTGTAATGGCATTTTCATAATAAATTATAATATTATTTAAATATGTCATTAAACCAAACAATTACTTCCTAAAAATATCATAACATAACATTGAGATAACACTGAACCAAACACCCCCTAAATCCAAATATTAAATTGAGATTTGAACATCTCAAACAAAAAGAGCCGCATGTGAATTTCGTTAACCTACATTAGTAAATTTTAACGCTTAAATATATTTTTTAATTTTATAAATTTATAATTTAATGATCAAACTTAGGGGGTTCGGTTCGTTATTATCTTGGTGTTATGTAATCTAAATGTCATGACATCTAGATATCATCTTTTGACTAATAATTTTATAGTCTAATTGAAGATTATTTAAAGATATCATTAAACCAAATAATTACTTTCTCTAAATAACATAATATAACATCAAGATAACATTGAACCAAATGTTAATGCCATCTGTCAAAAGAGATCCTCATCGAATAACATGCATCACAATTTTATAAACTTATATGAAATTAAGAGTCTAGCTCATAAGCTTGGAGGAAATTAATTCAAAAATTATAATAAAAAAAAGGTTTATAATTTTTTTGAAAACTTTATATAATTGAAATAAAGTACATTAAATGTGAAATAAAGTCAATAATATTGATTAATTTATTAAAAAATATATAGAAAGTGAAATAAAGTGATTGATTAATATTAGAGTTTGCGTATGATAACATATAAAATAACTTTTAATTTTTTAAATAAAATAAATTTTTAATTATCAATCACACTAAAAATTTATGTAGAACCATTTAAGTATGACAGATAATTAGGTGTACAATAAAATGTTGCAAATTGATTGATTTATTTATTTATTTACTTATTTTTTATTTTTTATTTTTTTTGACATTGTTGAGGGTTCTTGACTTCATATGTTTGACCCGACAAGTTTGGAGACTCATAATATTGAAAAGTCAAACTTTGACTTGAGCAACAGGTGAAGATTCCAAGCTGACATTTGGAATCAGGCTATAATTTTTATTTCTTTAATGTTAATAATAATAATAATAATAATAATAATTTTATTTTACAATGATTATAAATTTTTTTAAAATTTATGAATTTTAGTTGAGTATAGAATTTTTTGATGATACACAAGTTTGAAATTTGATAAAATGTCCTAAAATAAATAAATTAATATTGTTAATGTATTGTTTTTTTTTTTTTGATAAATTTAATGTATTGTTTACTAAACAATATTTTTGCCCACATATTAATTGGAACCATTATGAATTATTTTTTAATGCTATATTCATTTTTGACATCATTGCTTGCTCTTGAGAGTGCAATTATAGTGGAAATATCAAATTGAATATTTATGATTTCAAATCAATTCTAACTACTTCAATAACTCAAAAATAATAATTAATACAAAATAATTTAAAATAAATAAAAATACACATATTTTTACACACGATATATTGTATATAATTAATATATGCTATAAGAACTATTATATATATGTTAAAGTATATGATATAAACTTCACTATTAATAACTAAAAAATTCTAAAATAATTATGTATATATAATATATTTTGATATTTACCAACTTTTATGATTTTTGTATTTTATCACATGCGCATGCAGATGATAAAATATCATACAAAAATAGAAAATTATTTTAGGTGTTTATATGTACATTTAAATTTTTTTTTAAATAGTCATAAATTTTTCATTTATATAATATGAGTACAAATCAAATATGTTTTGTGATAATAGATGGTAAAAATATTGGATATAAAGTTGTGATGATTTGAATCTAACTTGTGTTATATGGTATATGTGAATCTTTGATCTAAATTATGGAACTAGAGCAGTAGATATATGAAAATATAAATAAACATATATATATATATA
>JAEMOT010000205.1:136458-147995 GCA_019297695.1 Apostasia ramifera
TATATATATATATATATATATATATATATATATATATATATATATATAAACCAACATAGAGGATAAAGGTATCAAGAGAGCAAGAAAACAATTGAATGATATCTTGAACCCTCCATTGGCATCATATAAGCCTTGATGGTAACTATAGCAGAAAAAATATTAAAATTGAGACATCTCGAATAAAAAAAAAATTAAGCCTTAACTGCAATAACACATCGGAATGAGTCAGAAACTTTAGCTCAAAGATTTATATTTTATTAAAGGCCCAGAAGTTGATCGAAAAGAAGACGCTCCTAAATTAGAAGCTTGGCGATATGGCATCTAAAATGCTCGAAAGAAGAATGTAATCTTGGCACTAAGTTGCACTTGAGTTTATAGTATAAGTTCTGGCATAACCGTTAAAGAGAAGACTTCTGAGAAAGTAAATGCCAAGAGCTTGATTATAAGTCTGGTATAAGCATCTTGGAGAAACTTCGTCATTTTTCACTGACACTTATTTGGCCAAATAAATGATTCTTAGTTCCAAGATATCCACTTTGCCAATAATATTGAGCTAAAAAGAAAAACTGCCCTTTTTATATAGCAACAGTACCACAGTGTATATGGGATATAGTAAAAATACGTAATGAAATAAATATGTAATATATTCAAAAAGAAAATCGTACCCAATAAAATGATTTCTTTTAATATCAATAAAGTAATGGAAATAACCCTAGGATGAAACTAGTGGTATTAAGGTAGATTTTTGTACTTTGTATCATTATTATTCTATCTTTATCTCCTCATTCTTTCATTTGGCGAAACTCTAGCAAGTATGAGATTGAGTGATGGAGTATTCTCTATAGCCAATTATAAAGACTAAGTCGAGAGATCCTAGCAAATTATTAAGCAAAAGGAAACTCTTTTTTTTCATTGGCAATATAAAATAAGATTAACCTTATAAAGATTAAGTTTGTAACCAGAGTGACTTAATTAGCACATAAGAAACTCGAAAGAGCAAGGATTTATTTATATTTTCAAACTTTCTATTTAAAAATTTGGGGTTTTTACATACAGAATATGAAATTTACATAAAATTACGCATTTCACCATCAATTCGTAAATATTACCACTATCACACCATATTCATTTAAATTTTACGCATTTCACATATTTCACATATTTTATATACTTTATAATATTATATGTAAATTAAAATGCATAAATTCATTAATATTTAAATTCTAATATATATTTTTATTTTTACTGTAAACACATCAATTTTCTTACTTTAATTAAAAATTATAGTCATGTGGATTTAAATTCGGCACCCTAATTGGAAATTTTAAATAGAATAAATAAATTAAAATACATAAATTCGTAAATATTTAAATTGTTATTTATATAAATTAATTTATTTATAGTATTTAATTGATATATTAATATAGTTAAGATCAAGGTCAATTTAGAAATGTGAAGTTCACCATCAAAGAATATGGTGTGAAATATTTGAAATCCTTAAAATTTAAATGAATATGGTGTGATAGTGGTAATATTTACGAATTGATGATGAAATGCGTAATTTCGTGTAAATTTCATGTCCTGTATGTAAAAATCCCTTAAAAATTTTATTCATGATAAGCAAAGATGTAGCTATTTAGATAATATAATTTTCACGTTCTAATAATATAACTCGTTTAATATGTAGATCAGATCAAAATCAAGTTTATTCGAGCTTCAACTAACAAACCCATATTGCCTTTTACAAAAAAAAAAAAAAAAAAACCCATTACTATTTGCCAGTCCATTCATTAAAAATTAGCATTTGTATGAACATTAGTCTTCTAATTAAAGACTTTGGCCTATAAAACACAGCTAGCTATTAAGATAATTAACCTTCTAGACTTAATTAATTAAGCTAAACTGATATATATAATTAAGACGGCAAGTCCTATGAGTATTCTAAGAACAAGCACGCTATTGCCTAGAAGTTGCCAAATTTGTACATCATATTTTTTTAATGCAAATATATATTTATTTCATACAAATATATATTTATTTCATCGTATATACATATATTTATTTATTTATTATCTCCTTTGCTAGCTTCTGAGAAACATCGTTTTAATGTCTTACATCATTCAAATATTTATAATTTGAATATTATTGTGTTTAGACTTCATATAGACTATTAATTAATTTTAATACTTTTACATTCATTTGGTCCCTCCTGTATAAATATTTTCAATTATTATGCTAATTTTATTTTACTTTTTTAAAGTCTAATTTACAACAGTAATTTTTAATATTTATATTTTTTATTTTTGAAATAAAATTTTAACTATTAGATTTAAGGAATAATTACCTACATGCGACACAATTTAGTTTTATTTATGCTTTACCCATTCATTTTTAATTAATTACGCTATGCACACTCAAAACATTATAAAATCTTACGTACACACATTGTAACCTATTTTTATTATAATTAGTAATCATAATTTTTCAATAACCTAATTATAGTTAGATTATAAAAAATTTAGGCCATTCATCATATTATTTTAAGAATATTTAAATATATTTTGAGTGAAAATCTTAAAATCTTAATGTTTAGGTGACGACAAAGGAATGAAACATCTACGATGTGAATTGATTTTAGGACAAATCAATGCTTTAGTATGGTACTGAGGAAGAAAAATAAATATATCATTAAAAGTAAAAATATAATTTTAATAATTTACTAACAGAATATTTTTTTAAATAGATTTTGATTAAGTTTTAACTCAAATGTGTGTATGTAAGATTTTATAATGTTTTGAGTGTGCATAGCATAATTAACTAAAAATGGATGAGTAAGACATAAATAAAACTAAATTGTGTGGCATGTAAATAATTCTCCCTAAATTTAATGGAATTTGTCAGAAAAATACGCATGAGAAGAGTTTTTTAAATTTTTATGAGCTTGCGAGAAATCACAAGACCACCTTAAAAACCTGTAACGAATTAGCCTTTTTTTATATTAATTACCTCGATCACACATTTTTCGAATGTTTGATCTTAGATGATTGTTGTTTGTGATCAACATATATCAAAATGATTTTAGAAGGAATCGACTTCATTTGGAGTGATTAAACATAAATCGATAAAAATTTAGAAAGTAATTTTCATCTCCTTCAAGCCAAAGGAGCTGAAATTGTTTAAAATCTATGTGCTTAAAAGGATAGTGAGTGTGTGTCATGCATCATGTTTAAACAAAATTATTATTTTTTTCAACTATTAATTTTATATTTAGAATTAGTGCTTCCCAAACCTAAAACAAATTTAAATTTATAACTTTAAAAAATGGGGAAGTTTGTGTTTACTTTAAGTTTTTTTTAATGTTTTAGTTGAGGTATTCAAATTTTAGGGTAGTTGGCAATGATTGGAATGCTTTGAGCCTTGGTCCATAATACAAAGAAAAATATTGAATAAATAAATAGTTATAGAAAACAATTATCTGTTAAAATGCAGATAAATTATTTGCATGAAAAAGGGCAAATTGTTGGTAGGTCCTTGAATTTCAAATTTTATTATTGTTACATCCACTAATCATTTTCTACATTTATATTTTATATATAATTTTCAGTTTTATTTCAATTTAATGGATTCACCTACCTATGACAAAAAGTTTAGGCAATTTTCAAGGATATATAACTGTTATGCATTAACTCGAATCAAAAGAGTAATATACTATGGGACAAATTGGCCAGATAATAATAAACAATGAAACAAGAGGGACCGATGTGCAATGATGCCAATAATTTTTCAGACCTATATGAATGATCTTAGTATCTTAGAGACCTATAAATAATTGATCAATTAATTAAAGGAGAGTTGAAGTGGGAAACATGCATGTATAAAAATGGACAGTGGAAGCCCAGTTTGACTTGCACATTAAGTAGTGGTATCTGTGGGCCAAATCCCTCACCTTTTCTTCTTTTAATTTAATTTATTAATTTAAACTTTAATTGACTTATAAATATATATATATATATATATATATATAAGAAGCTTATATATTCATAAAATATATATATATATTTAAATGTAAAATATTTTAATATTTTTTCTTTAGGACGGTTACATATTACATATTAATCATCTTGAAAATTTTATTAACATGTGTGTAACTCTATAATTTTTAATACTATATTGAAAAATATTCAATTTATATTATGAGCAATGTCTTTGATTTTTTTTTTGGGATAATTACCCACATATCACACAATTTAGTTTTATTTATGCCTTACCCATCCATTCTTAGTTAATTACGCTATGCACAATCAAAATATTATAAAATCTTACATACACACATTTTAACTTATTTCTATTATAATGAGTAATCATAATTTTTTAATAACCTAATTATAGTTAGATTATAAAAAATCTGGGCCGTTCATCATATTATTTTAAAGATATTTAAATATATTTGAGTGAAAATCTTAAAATCTTAAAATCTTAATGTTTAGGTGGCGGCAAAGAAAGGAGACATCCGCGACGTGAATTGATTTTAGGACAAATCAACGCTTTAGTGTGGTATTGAGGAAGAGAAAAAATATGTACCATTAACAGTAAAAATATAATTTTAATGATTTACTAACAGATTTTTTTTTTCAAATAAATTTTGATTAAGTTTTAACTCAAATGTGTGTATGTAAGATTTTATAATGTTTTGAGTGTGCATAGCATAATTAACTAAGAATGGATGGATAAGACATAAATAAAACCAAATTGTGTGGCATGTAGGTAATTATCTCCTTTTTTTTCTTTCTTTTTTCCTTTCTTTTTTTCTTTCTTTTTTTCTCCTTCATCCCCAAAGATCTCTACTAGCAGCAATGTACGTGCATGACAGCGTCTCTGTCTTTATCGTCTGTCTGTTGTCGCCACACAAATCTCTTCATTCTAATTCGTGGCCACCACATTAACATCTCCATCCTCTACGGAAGCAGTGTTACATCTTCTATTTTGCGTTCTATTGTAGGATGTAATTTTTATCAGTCCGCACTCTCTATCATGATTTTTATGATTTAATTATGGTATTAGTTATATTAAGTAGATAAAAATATAATAAGAAGTATATTGCTAAAAGAGAATAAAATAAAAAATAAATATTACATATAGATATAAATTTAAGATCATGTTTTGTGTTTAAAAAACTGAATTTTTTACTTACAAAAATATCCATTTTAGTATTTGGCCGGCACAAATGAGCTCCTTTTTTTTTATTAGGAGTCAGAGTTTGACCCTACAAAATAATTAGGGGTTAGATTATCAAAAAATAATCTAACGATTTTTATTTCTTTTTTTATTAATTAAATCGTCAATTAATAGAAGGAGATCTACAATTATGAAATTAATTTTGATTTAAAACATAAATTAATTTAAAATATATAATTAGTGAAGTAATTTAGATTTGAAAATTAAATTAATTTAAAAATATATACGAACTTGCATATATTTGTATCTGTAATATTATATTTATATGATCATCACGCACATAAAACAAAAAAAAATAATTGAATTCAAAACAGAGTTTATTTGTTAAATTAAATGATTTTACTTTTAAAAGAAACAATGTAAAAGTTTCTTTTAAAATATAAATTAAGTTGTGTCGCATCATCCATAATTTTTAATATAAAAAATCTACACATCTTATATCATTTTTAATATATTATTCAATCATATTTCATATGTTATATAATTTTAAAATAAATATCATTTAGTTCTCTAAAATTTAAGATAACAGCACGCTGTCGGTCTTATGCGGGCCGGCTACCCCACGTGTGCAAGGCTTCCCTGCACACGTAGGAGTGGTCGGAGGTAGGAAGGTGAGAAAGAGGTGTTTGATTCATTATTATCTTGGTGTTATGTTATGTAATCTAGATATCATGTCATTAAAAGATCCCGTTTGTTCGGAAGTTAAAAATTAATCTGATTTAATTTTAACCTAACATATTAAATCACATATTTATTAAAAATTAACTTTATATCACATCCTACACATATTACTAAAATAATAACTAATTTATATTTCATCTCTCGCATATTCTAACATAATAACTAATTTTACATCACATTCTTCACATATCTCAATATAATAACTAACTTTATTTCACATCATTCACAACTTTTAATAAAAAAATATCTCTATCTAAATTTAATTTTAACCTTGTTAAATTTAACCTTACAAATAAATAATTACTTTCTCTAGATAACATAACATAACATCAAAATAACATTAAATCAAACGCCCTCTAAATATAATTTTATTTAAAAGATAGAAAAATCTTAAATTAAGTTAAAAGAGATTGATTGAAATTTTAATGTCAACCTTAATGATTTCATTGAAAAGATCAATTTTATATATTTTAAAGTAATATATAGGGAATCTGAATAATATTTACCCTAATTTTTAATTTAATTAACTAATTTTATCTCTTATCATACATATTACTCGAGATAAGTTCATAGTTTTCTTTGCAAGGCCAAATTAGACATTTTACCAATCATGATAAGTGGCGTGAAAGCTCGTGGTTTGACAAAAATCGAGTTATATTCATTAGGCAATTCTCAAAGTCTACAAACATTATGTGAAAAATATAAAAGCATATGGTTTAATATGCTTGCACTTAATATGTTAAAATGACACGTTAAATAGAGAAATGACAATTTGAATAGACTCTCTTGAAAAATGAAGATTAATGAAAATGCAGACGAGCAATTGTCCCATTGCTAGTTCGATAATAAGCTGTGAAATAAAAGTGTCGTCTGTTACTCTTTCGTCTTTACTTTTAAATTGATGGATGCCCACTCGCTTACTATTAGACGTAATTCTGATCTCCTAGTGTATCTCTAGTAAGATTTTTGCTTTATTTATGCAAAATTTAATAGTGTAATTTGATCAGAACAATTAAACATCTTAAATTAGAGTATACTAAAAATAGATACAATTAAGAGTGAATGGTAGGCTACATTTGAAGAACATAGATGTAAAGTTACAAACTCATTATAAAATTTAATGGAACACCTAATTATAAATTTAAGTCGTCGATATTTAGTTTCTATTTGATTGGAGTTTATTTTTATCATAATATTATTTTATATTATCTAAAATATGAAATAAAATTAATGAAAAATAATTTAACCAAACAGAGAGGTTTGTAAAACTAGGAAAATCACATTAATGATTTTAAATTATACTTTCATATGTTTAAGATTGGCATTAATAAAAGCGATTATTTTTATAAATTTAATGGCCTATGTGACATCACAAATAAATAAATAAATCTCCTTAATTTGTGCCCATAAACAAGTCTCTCGAATTTTTGAATTAACAAATTTGATTTTTAAATTTAACATAATATATAAATCAGTTCTTCAGCATTAAAAAAATACTAATAAAAAATATTTTTTCATTATAATTAAATTAAAATTTTCAATAAAAATTAGAATAAAAATTTAGATAAAAATAATGTCTAAGTTAGTCTAGTAATTGAAAAAATATGTTTTATTAGTCCTTTAATTAATATAGAAGCACCTATTCATACTTTCTCAAAAATTAGAGGACTAATTTAATTATTTTAAAAATTACAAAGATTGAATAATATTTAAGTCTAAATTACAGAAACCTAATTGCTATTAATCCATTTGATGCCGTGAAACGGCGTTAAGTTGTCGTTATCAAACGGCTAAGAGGACAAGCGAAGGCGAGCAACGCGTGAACGGACGCGTCGACGGTGGATTCCCCGTCGAGTCCACGGCTCTCTCTTTAACGGCCACGTGGCGAGTTCTTGAATAATCGCCGGGCGCCAGCCACGACTCGGCTTACGTCGTTCATAGCGTTGAACATTTTGCAGTAATCACCTCCATCAATTGCTAATTGCAAGATCATCCCTTCAAAAAGCAGTTAGTCTCCCAGTTGAGAAATTATTGCTGCAGATGAAGCACTATCTGGAAGCCAATCAGAAGCCGCCACGTGTGCAAGACAGGTGGATCCGAATACACGTGGCAGCCTCTAATTGGCATCCAAATGGTGCTTCATCTGAATGTAATAATTTCTCCTCCCACTTAGCTGTAACGATGGAAAGCCCATTTACAGCTGTTACGTTCGATCCGTCAAATGCAATAACTTCTCGTAACAAATGCCCCACTTAGTTGATCCCTCAACAAAAAATATAAAATAATATTTTTATCTCATTTTACATTAATTTTAATATTAAATAATTATTTTATTTTACATTCAATATAATTAAGTTATTTTATTTTATATTATTCATATTTTTCAAATATTTTCATAAAAATTTTTCAAATCATCTTTTTTTTCTTCTAACCAAATAGAATCTAAAGTGTAAGAACGATCTGAGCGAGCGCTAGACACGGCACAAGTTCGGCACGTCCTAATTCAATCTTCTTTTCTCATCATAAATAACTCTTACATGTTTGGCAACTAATTAAAATGATCATTAAGAGTAAAATGAGCAAAACAAAATTAGACTTGAAATATTTAATCAACCAATTAACATAAACTTTAAATTTCTTCTCAGTGTAATCAAAATGAAAAGATCAAATTGTAATTTATTGAAATTACCAGAATCATAAATGAGAGTTCAATGTCTTCTCATCCTAAAATATTATTTAATTCAATAATAATTTTATAACTTGGCTTAGGTGAAGCTGAGATGATCCACTTGATGTGGAAAAATTACTAGATTTGGGTGGTCACTATATTGTAGAGTCGGTGTCCACTTTAATTTTAGCAAAAGTGCGTAACTTGAGTACTTCCTAGGAGATCACCCATCCTAGTATTACTCCAGCTTAAGCACATTCAACTACGAAATTTTTCATTATTAGCCTCACAATTTTGCCTCAAAAAATATCTATACTATTTGAGATCACGTTATCTACTTATACAGCTTAGGATCTTTCTTCATTTCCGATGTGGGATGATTCTTCATATACCCCTCTCAACCTAAAAGCCTGCTATGAGACGTATTTTGCCTTAGTGATTCATTTTTTTAGGACATCATCCTGCGATTATTTTCTGCTCTCTTCAGTTACAGGCGTCACATAAATAAATAAAAAATACAGAGCAAGAAATGGAGCATTTTTTATGGAGCAAATTAAATTTTTTTTAATTATAATGGACTTTAATTTTTTTTATAAAAATATTAGTTCTTAGAATAAAAATGCATATATAATCATATATTAACTTTATGGCATTACTTGCATCGTTTTAAGCTTCGCTTTATTATTAAGTCTCACATAATTAAATTATTTTATAATAAAAATTTCAATGTGATTCGCCGCAGGATCCAATAATTTTTTTTGAGGAGTGATATATATATATATACATATATGTATATGTTGGGGATTACTTATATCATTTTTCAAAAAATTATTTATTTAAATTTTAAAATCGGATATTCGTATACATTATATATCATAATTTTTTTTTCAGGTGACAGCGTGATATGTTTTATTTCCACAAATAGTTTCAACCAGAGAATTTGACCAAACGAAGATCATCAACAACCTTTTTCTCTCTCCTCATATCCTGCGTCCACGTCACCAACACTTTGCTTCCCATAACCCCTGTATAAAAGCCTGAGACGCTCCCCGCACTTCGCTTCGTCAACCCTTCACTCGCAGCACCCCACACGAAATACCTTCTTCCTCTTCCTCCAACAGGCAATCAACGAAAAACGATATCTTGCTGGCAGCTGGCCGATGATCGCCGTCGGCGCCACGGAATCTCTGGCCACCCAACCCCAACATCCTCCCGATTCCACCACGAGCTCCGGCGACTATCCCGAGGAGGAGAACGTCGCCCACTGCCTCCTCATGCTGGCGCAAGACGGCAACGGTGCAACCGGCGATCACCCGCCGGGGGTGAAACTACCGCCGCCAAAGGTTGGCCACCGGTGCTCTGTCTGCGGGAAGGCATTCCCGTCCTACCAGGCTCTCGGAGGCCACAAGACTAGCCACCGAATAAAATCCACCGTCGGCGGGGACCACCGCCTCTCCGGCACCGGTTCTCCGGAGGCCTTGTCGGGCTCCGGGGGGGGGAAGGTTCACCAGTGCTCGATTTGCTCGAAGTGTTTCCCGACGGGGCAGGCGCTCGGGGGGCACAAGCGCTGCCACTACTATGGAACCATTGGCAGCGCCGCCGGCGTCCGCAGTCGGCCTTTTGATCTGAACCTTCCGCCGGCCACGGATTTTGCCTTCGATTCCGGCGGGGGGCCCTGGGGTCCTGTGGAAGAAGACGAGGTGCAGAGCCCGCTGCGGCGAATGGCCGTCGACGTTGACTGAGTCGCCCTTCCGCGGGAGACTTATTCGTTAATTCCTTGTTCTTCGGTCCCTTTTGGAGTAACTGTCACCAGAGTCTTGAAGTTTGACTATTTTTCATGCAGGTCCTTAAATTTATAGTTTGACCCTTATTTCACGAGAGTTTATGAATTTGAATTTCTTTTTAATGAATCTCTGAGGCTTATAATAATATTTTTAACACGAACTCTTATGCATTTAGTTAAGACTTCATTTAATAAAGAGACTCAGATAAAAATATTTTTATATCTCGAGAATTCAAAAAGAAAAAAATCAAATTTCAAGACCTACATGAAATAAGTGTCTAACTGGGTGTAGGAAAATTCATTAAAAATAAAATTAAATTTGTAAACCGGTATTAAATTAAAATTTAACTTCAAAAATTTAAGTGATATTTAATAAAAAATTATTTATGATTTATTATGTACAGAAATTTTTTTCATGAAAATTCATTCATCTATTACTAACTTTGCTATTACCGTTATATATTAGTTCTTATTTTTTTTTTTTTTTTTGATAACTTAGTTCTTAATATTTTAATTGATCAAAAATAAATTTGAAATGTATTTAGGTCTCAATATTCGAATAAATCACACCAAATGTATAGCAAGTTTTTTTTCATTTTTTTAATCTTACCCTATTAATAAAATAAAATTCATTGAATTTTATATGTGATTTGCTGTTAAAATTCTAGAAAGTGCAGACCCACTTTAAAATATTCGACATAACTTTTTTTTTTAATGTTTTTGTCAACTTTCTTGAATTAACTGGAACATAATAATGGGACTAATTTGCAATTAATTCACATATTAACCCAAAAGTAATTTACATTAACTATTGCCCTGTGCCGGATTAGGAATTTTTAATTTTTCTTTCAATTTATTTAATATATAATAGGGTAAATAGCATCTGGGTCCCTCTAGTTTGGTCGTATGTGCAAATAGGTCCCTCGAATATTTAAATGTAGCAAACTGGTCCTCTAATTTGATGAAATATACATATAGGTCCTTGGTCGTAACAGACGTTAAAAATTATTTTCTCTCTCCTCCCCGCATCTCTCTCTCCTCCCGATCGTAGGCCACGGGCGTCACCGCACGGCCTCCAGCGGGTTGCGCCGGCGTCGCGCGTGCGCGGGATCAGGAGGAGAGAGAGAGGGGCGGGCTGCGAAGGATGGCGCGCGGGCAGGCAGCGCAGGC
>JAEMOT010000205.1:149400-196389 GCA_019297695.1 Apostasia ramifera
AGGGAGGGTAAGGGTATAATGGTAATTTTTAATACTTTTTAATAATAAAAAAATAAAAAAAGGACCCAGATTATCAATTTTTGAAAACCTAGGGACCCCGATGTTATAATTTTAAAAATATAGACCTGTGTGATAATAACCCTTAAACTCAGTGACTTGAATATAATTTACCCTATTTTAAAATATAACGGTCCTTACAATTAAGGGAATATTTCATATTCAGACTCATATTTTTTTTTTAATCAAGTCTCTAAACGATCTCGTCAAATTTTCATAAGCACGTGACTATCTGTTAGGTTTTGAAAATTTATTTATTAACAAAATTTTAAAAAATTCTTTTATTTTGGAATTAATGTATTACTCAATGAATTCTCAAAATTTTTTATTTACAATTAAAATCATTAAAATAATATAAATATTACTAATTAAATCCTCAAATTTCTATACTTATATTTTAAATTTTCGTAATTATTATTTATTAAATATTTTAAAAAATTCTTCAAATACTTTATTTATTCCAGGAATGTTCGAATTGGGTAACTCATTTTTTGACTTAGTTAGTTTATTAAAATTATGTGAAAAAGTTTTAAATTATACTAAAGAAAATAAAATAAAAAAATGAACTTATCGAATAAATTTACATTCAGACTTTTGAGTTTAAAATATATTATCATATAGAGTTATAATTTTAAATATTTAACATTTGAGTCCTTAAATCAAATACATAATATATAACAGAAATGATAGAAAATATTGAAATAGCTATAACATAGAGCAAAATAGAGAAAGAAAGTGAGAAGAGAAGACGACAAACTAGAAGTTTTACGGCAGAATCAATGAAATATTTGTTAGATGTTGCAGGACTATTACTTTTTTTTTTATGATGAACTATTACTTCTTTTGAAACTTATCATATTATAACATTTCCATTGTAGGAATTTGAAAAGAATTAGCCTAAATTATAATTTTGATTGGGTAAATTATATTTAAGTTCTTAAATTTAGAACTTAATAATACATAAGTTCATGTTTTTAATATTATTGTATCTGAGTTCTAATTTTTAATATAATTATCAAATAATTTTTTTTTAATTTTTTTTATTGTTAAAATATTTTACAATTACTATTATACTTCTACCTTCTTTTTTACCCTTGCTCTTTCCCTCACCCTTACTCTCTCTCTAGCCTCACTGCCAATGGCAGGTAGATTGCTGGCGAGAGGGGGGTAGGTGCAGACCACACGAGCATTGGGCAAGACCGCTGGCCACGCAGTACTATGACAATTTGCGGCTGGGATGATTCTCGACCATGCCACATGGCGCGCATAAGCATTGCACCTGTCACGCGACCTTACGCGCGCCACATGTCCTGCGGCCTCTCCTGGCACATATGAGGTCTGCACATGCCGCCCTTTGCGTTGGTAGCGCGGTCACGAGCAGCTCTAACCCCGATCCCGCTGCTGCCACCAAAGAGACAGTAGGGGAGAGAGAAGGAGAGAGTAGAGAAGAGGTATAGTAGTAATTATAAAATTTTTAATAATAAAAAAAACTTATTTGATAATTATATTAAAATTTAAGGACTCGGATGTTATAATTTAAAAAAAATGAATTTATACTTTATCAAGCCTTAAATTCAAAAAATTAAGTGTAATTTTCCCATTTTGATTTAATAATAAAGAATTATTAGTAATTTATCCAGGTTAAAAATAAGTGAGGAAACAACTTTAAAAAGCCAGAAATAATTAGTTTACTATTTAATTTAGGGCAAATTATGCCCAGGTCCTTGAGTTTAATGCTTAATATCGCGTAAGTTTATATTTTTAAAATTATAACATCGGGGTCCCTGAGTTTTAATAAATTATAAAATGAGTCTTTTTTATTTTTTTATAATTAAAATATTTTAAAATTACTGTTTTACTCCTGTCATTCTCTCTCTCATCCCGATCCGGCGCATCCGCGCGGCGCCAGCGTGACTTGCCTGCGGTCGCACTGGCGCCGGATCGGGAGGAGAGAGAGGCCACCTCTCTCTCTCTCCTCCCGATCCAGCGCACGCGCGCGGGCTGTACGGCCGCTGACGGGTCGCGAGGCTACCGACGGAAACGCCGCGAGGCTCGTGCACGAGCGCGGGATCGGGAGGAGATAGAGAATGACAGGGGTAAAATGATAATTTTAAAAATTTTAATAATATAAAAGAAAAAGGGACCTATTTGATAATTTATTAAAACTCATGGACCAATTTTAAAAATATGAATCTGTATAATATTATGTGTTAAACTCAGGGACCTAAGTGTAATTTGCCCTTTAATCTATCTACATAAAATATAATAAACTACAATGAAAAACCTTTCCTAGTGTGAGCGCACCAACTATGCGCTGAGCGCAGAATTATGTTTTTAAGCCAAGCTGTTCGGTGAGTGCGACCTGCCACGACTGAGTTTGGTTTCAGTCAAACGGTTCATGCACTTGATGGATTCTTCCAAGAACTGCACTACCGGAAAGTTTGACTCTGGCTCGGCGCTGAGTCAAATTCAAGTGGGCCGTCAAACCACAATTTATGATTCCAAAATGACCTTTGCATGATTCTATTCATTTAAAATCCATTAGATTCTTTCTACAAGAAAAAAAATAATAATGTTGATGCTTAATGCAAAATATCTCATCCAGAAATAAAGATAAATATTATAAAATTATAGTAAGACCAGCGATAATATATGGTGCTGAATGCTGGCCTACAAAAAGGAAACATACAAATAAAATAAATATTACAGAAATGAGGATGTTAAGGTGGATGTGTGGATATACACAAAAGGATAAAATGAGAAATGAGTATATCTGAAAGAAAAGTTAGTATTGCACCAATTGAGGATAAACTTAGAAAAAGTCGACTTAGATGGTTTGGACATATAAATCATAGGCCGATTGAAACTTTAGTTAGAAAAATTGAGTTATTGAATTTTGCCCATATATAAAGAGAAAGAGGGAGACCAAAGAAGACATGACAAGAAACTATAAGAAGTGATCTTAGTTACTTAGACTTATATAAGAATTTGGTAACTGATAGAGCGCAATAGAAATAAAGGATTCATGTAGCCGACCTCACCTAATGGGATTAAGGCTTGATTGTTGTTGTTGTTTGCTTAATGCAAAAAATTGATCTATCAAATTTGCTAGATAAAAGGGCTACTAGTCTAACACGTAGTAGATCGATGACAACGAGTTCTTGGTACCATGATGTAAAAAATGAAAGCCTGCGTGAGAAAAAAATTATAGGAAATAGAACATTTTTTATTAAAAAGCTTCTAAACATAAAATTGAAGGAAGGCATTTTAATCAGGTAGTTACCATGAATTTAATAAACACAGTATGATGAAGAGTTTTATGTTTAGTTGCTATTGAGTTTATTGTTTGAGACTTGAGAAACTATGTCAGTCTCCCCGAGCAACTTTGTAGTAGATATAGTTCTTACAATGAACTTTATAATTCTAGGTTTGTTAAATGAGGAGAGACAACAAAAATCTGAAGGTTCTTTGAAAAGTGACATGAAAGCTTCAAGGAAGGCACTCTGGACTGTTTGCTAGCTAAACATTGAATATACTCCCCAGTGTTCCTTCTAGATTAAGTGCTACCTTTCTTTTTTTTGAGTTTCTTCGTGCCTTTTTCACTCATATGATCTATTTAGATAAAAGTTGCAAACTAGAGAATAGAGAGAATAAGAAGGATTGAAGAAAGGGTTAAGAGGTGATGATGTGTATAGTCAAAAAAAAATGTAAGGGGCTTTCCTTGGGTCTCCTCACAGGGATGGGAGAAAGAACTGAGCAAGCAACCAATTGTCTTTAGGAGGCTTTGTCGAAGAGAGCCAACCAAATAGAGCAAGAAGATCAAAGCTTGGACTCCATTTTTCAACATAAATGAGGGTATTTATAGTGAGAAGGTAGTGAGTAAAATTTAGTGGGATTAAGTAGCTCTCATTAATGATAAAACTACGAGACATTATGGGTAGCAATAAGGCCTTCCCATGCTATCAGTTAATATAGATATTAATAATAGACACCTCTCCCCCAGGGGGCTGCTATATCATAAAATAAGATTATGATATGACAAAAAGAATTAGCTAGTCATCTATTCAATCATCCTATTCGACTAGCACTGGGGTGTTTAGCCATTGGACTTAGCCCAAGTCAGTCTCTTGAATTTGTTCAAGAATATAGCTCGAGTGACTTAACAGAGATTTAAGAAAAATCTACCATGTGTCAAGGCGTGGTGGCATAACGTACTTTTCCCTTAACATAATTTATTCTCATTTGTCATAACTCTTTAAACATTTTATCTCGAGCAATTTCTTATATATATAAAATTCTCAATATGCATGCTTGTATATGAAACATGACAATTTTGAGTTACGCTATAGAAATAACCTAGAACTGGGAGTTCACTTAAAAGTTACTCGAATTTGGGCTTGACTTAAATTTGACTCAAATCATTTTGAGTAAAAGTGCATGCCAATACTCTGGTTTGAGTTTCATTTCGAGTCAAGTTTGAGCCAACGCTAGCTTGCATGATATAAACTTGAATTGACTCAAAATAAATAAATATACAAATTATTATTTATATACTTTTAAATATATATATATATATTATGTAATTATTTTTTTAAATATAATTAATCTTGAGCCAAACAAAGGTAATGCCAATTAGTTCACTGCTATTAATAATTTTTACTTTACCTAATTTTTATCAAGAAAAAATATGTACTTATTTCAAGGATAAATTGCATTTAAATTCTTAAATTTAAAATATAATATTATCAAAATTTATAATTTTAAAAATTTAATATCTAGTTATTAATTTAAATATATATTAATCAAGTATAATTTTTAATATTAAAATTTTTTAGAACACTCGAGTACCCATTTATCTCATATATATATATCACGTGCTCTCTCTCTCTCACTTACTTGCTCACTCGTTCTCCTCCAACGAAGTTCCAATAATAGCCCCTCATTTTAGTTATAATTTCTCGTTATATTATTTTTTGTCTTTCTTTGTCTATTTTTATATCAGTAATATATAATAATGTAATTAGTTTTAATAAAATTTTTATCAACTTACATTATTTATTCAAATTATCTAAGCTAATTTTTATTAGATTTATCTTAATCAATTTATTATTATTCTAATTTTCTCATAAATATACTTAATTTTTTTTATGTTCATTAATTCGTGCATACTCACTCGCCTATTTTAATATTTTTATTTTATAATACTTATTTTATTTATATATTTCTCATTATTGGCTAGCACTTAGTGTCATATAAAAGTACCCTTCTCACTATTATTTGATAAATTTTATTTTTAAATATGCGTGAAATTTTTTCTAAATCCCAAATAACATACTAAATAAAAACGTAATAGAAGATACAGTATTATAAAATTTATCATTAATTTAACTTATAGATCACATTTGGCTTAAAGATATTTACAAATAATTTTTTATTAAATTATAAAATTATTTATTAAAAATTAATATCTAAATTATATAATATAATAGTGAAATAATAGCGAATCAAATGCGCTCTTAATAAAATTCTCACAGTTCAATTTAAGTCGGCAAGCAATGAGCTCAAGCTCATCATGGCCGCGGGGAGAGTGAAGCAAGAAACACGTGTTTTCTAGAAAGTCAACGCAGTCACCGTGCTCCGCACGTGCGTAATTTACTCGCCGTCTTTTGAACCCGGTCCAACGCTCCCAACTGCGAGCGTTGAGCCGTCCGCTGAATCAGATTCCGAACCGCCACGTCTTTCGTCCTGAGCCACATCCGTTTTTACATTTCCAAGCCCTAACTTTACTCTTATTTGAGCACGGCACCACAGCCAAAGCGTGATAACTAATTCAAAGCATTTTGAGGCCCTTATCTGCAATTAATCATCCTTGACTCCAGCTTGTTTTCTGCTCGCCGCCCACGACCCTGTTCCTCTTCGTCGTCTCCTTCCTCCCACTTTCAGCCATTCCCCACACGAAACCTCTCCATTTATAGAAGAAGGAACACGTTCCCCTCCTCACTCCATTAATTCAACTTCCCCAATTCATCTTCTTCCTCTTAATCTGCTCCTATGGCCATGGAAGCTTTCCGGCCCGCCGCCAGCGAAACCAGCTCCGAGGAGTCCCTCCGCCCCATGGACGGCTGGACCAAGCGGAAGCGGTCCAAGCGCCACCCCCGTTTCTTCGACCACCAGCCCACCGAGGAGGAGTACCTCGCCTTCTGCCTCCTCATGCTCGCCCGCGACGGCTCCGCCGCCGCTGCCGCCTCCGGCGACCGCGTTCCGGCACCTCCCAGCCTCGACCACAAGTGCTCTGTCTGCGGAAAGGCCTTCCCCTCCTACCAGGCCCTCGGGGGGCACAAGGCCAGCCACAGGAAGCCTATCCTCGGATCCGCCGGCGGCGTCGCCGCAGGAGACGACCGCCTTTCGTCAGGGTCTCCGGCAGCGTCGTCTTCTTCCTCGACGGCCGGCGGCAGGGTTCACCAGTGTCAGATTTGCCTGAAGACGTTTCCCACCGGGCAGGCCCTCGGCGGGCATAAACGCTGCCACTACGACGGCACAATCGGCAGCGCCGCCGGCGCCGGATTTTCCGCCAGCGCTGCCGCGTCGGCGTCATCGGAGGCGGCGATCGCCGGAGCCCGCGGGTTCGATCTGAACCTGCCGGCCGCGCCGGATCAGTTCGCTTTGGAAATCGTCCGACGGTGCTGGATGCCCGAGGAGGAAGACGAGGTGCAGAGCCCTCTTCCGCTGAAGAAGCCCTGTCTTTCCATCACGGCCTAGCCCTCGCCGGCTCCGGCGACCCGCCGCCGGCAGATTGATTTAATTTCCCCCAGATATTTCTCTGATTTAAAAAATAGGATATTTGTTATGCATTCTTTGTAATATGATTCATTAAATTATTATTTATTTGGTACTTTTCGACATATTTCCCTTATTGCCTATCACGTTTTTCTTCCCCTTTAATTTATTGATTTATTTTTTATGTAAATTTGATTCAAAAATTTCGAATTATAATTCCATAAATGAGTCAAGTGGGTGATTTCATCAGTCTCTTATGTTAACCAATTTGTTATCCGATCAAAATAATGGTGAGCTAGTCGGGTTAAATCAGATTGAAATTTAAGTTCAAACATTACCCATTAACTCACTTTTTTCCCCTTATGATCACACTTTTTTTTTCAAAAAAATACTACATAAATAAAATAATTTACACTTATTGACTACATATAGATATATAATCGTGTTAAAATGTTTCAGATCGTGAGATTTTAACCTGAATTTGACTCGATATTCTAACCAATTTACTCTTTAAGATTAAGTCTAACTTGACACCCTTTAAATGTCTGCAATTTGCTGGGCCGCCAGCTTTGAATGAAATCTTCCACACTAATAAAATGGTTAAAAAGTTAATAGCTGTTAATTAGCTGTGAAGCTTTCTAGACTCTGTTTTATTAGTCAAAATTTATATTTAATGATGTTTTTTAATTTAATTTTTAACTGTTGTAGCACTTTTAAAAGTATTACTTGCATACGATTTCTTAAAAATCTCGTCTGGTATGTCTACTGTATCGAGTTTAAAAATTAAGATTCGAGTAATATATATGTGAAGAAATACTACTAAAAATTCGTTCTAAATAAGATATATATAAATATTATGTAAATATTTTTATTCAATAATTTTAATCAATATACATAGATTAAATTGGGGTTATCAACGCTAATCAACTCCTTAAAATGGTTATAGAAATAATGTAAACTAATATATTAAGAAAAATACAAATTAGAAGTTTTTGTTTATTCTTTGAATATTTATTTATTGCAAGAATATGAAATTGCCACGTGGGAACGGTTAGCGCTTCTGCATTTAGAGGCCGGCCTGACGAAGGACATGTGCCATTGGTCTTACTTTTAGGTCCCAAATGGAAGGCCACTTGGCAGGCATTTAAGGGGTTGGTGGTTCATTATGAACTGTGGGACTATTTGAACTCTTCTAAATTTTTTAATGCACTTCTTTGAATCTTCCTAATTTTCTAGTTTCATTTCTACTCTCTCTCTCTCTCCTACTTTAACTTGTGCTCTTGACGACTTGCTACATAAAAGCTTGCGATTTTAACATTCTTAACTGACTCGCAAATTATTTCTTTTAGAGTAAATAGCATCCCAGCAAATGAGATTCGGTAATAGTCACACTTAAATCTCAACTAGTTTAAATTTATTTTTCCTTTCATCTGACTCGAAGTTTCAATTGACGTTATATCCAACTATTAAAGAGTTGTTGAGTTGGTTGAGATAAATAAAAAGAGAGTTGTTAAATTTGGATAAATTTTAATATTTTATTCTCATTCTCTCTCTACCTCTCTCCTTGCTCCCTCTTTTCTTGAAAAATTTTTAGTTCTGAAATCATTCAATACCCAAAGATAGGGGGCCGCATATGCACGTATTAAGCCAAAAAATTTCTCCTTTTTTTTCTCTTAGGATGGAATCGGCCTAGCTATTTTTGTTGCGTCATTAATATTCACGGCGATCGGTGCCACCTTGCTGTCATCTATTCACGGACTCACCCATCTCTTGCCCAAGGGCCAACAATGCATTTGTTGCACTCTTCACCTCTCTTATAATCTGTTTGTTTGCCCTTCTCTCCTTCTCAAATAATTTTTTTATTCTCCCTCTCAAACATATTTACTATTTCTATCTCTCACCAGACAATAGCTTACGCACCTCTCTCTCTCTCAGTCACTCGGTCACTCCCTCTCTCTTAACTCGTCTAAGCCTCTCTCTCTTTGTACCTTTTGTTAGAAGGTCAATAACTTTGCCAATTCTTTCTTTTTGATTTTCTCTTTCAGCATGTCTTTCTCTATCCCTCTCCCTCCCTCTATTTCTATCATTTTCTTTCCTTGTTATGCACTCTTAATTTCTCTCTTATTATTTGGCTTACCCACTTTCTATCTCTCTTTCTTCTCCTCTCTTAACTCTTTTTATCACACTCTCAGCTCCCCTCTCTCTTCTTCTTAGAGGGTGACGACTTGCAATCCACTATTTTTGGCTTTCCTCTCATGCTCTCTTTGTGTTTCTTTCTCAACACTAACATTGTATCTATCTTTGCATCTCACTCACTTTTTGTTTCTCTCCAACTATCCCACTCTATATCACCCAAACAACTTACAAATCCCGCCCAGCCTATATCTCCGGCCACAAAGCTCACTAGTGGCAAACTCCAGTCAAAGGGCTAGAACAATGAAAAAGAAAGACAAGGAGAAAGGAAAAATAAATTAATTAAAAAAAATAATTTGAAGAAGCACATATCTCTATTAAAGTCCTTAAAGAAGATGCAACTCTTGTTGAGCTTTCGTGTCATTATGTTAAAATGCATTTTGAAAATAGTGAATGTTTTTTTTGGATTAATTTGAATAATTATTAATTATACAAACTTGCAAATTAATCAAATATATCCAAATCTCATCACATATATAAGTATATACCAAATATTGGAAACTTTTAGGTTCCAATGGGCTTTAACCTTTAGCATTGGGCTCAAGCAAGGCCCATCCACAATTTCAAGTCAAACATTTGAGAGTTTCAGTCCAATCAAAATTAGTTTTAATAAAATTAAGACTACATTTGGATGATGATAGATTTTATTAAAAATTATTTATTAAGTTATTATATTAGGATAAATAAAAAATATGATATAAATTAGTAATTATTTTAATATCCATGTAAAATATAAAATAAAATTATTTTTCATTTTAAAATATAAATGGGCTTGTAGTTAGTTAAGCTTCTTTGGAGTAGATCAAAGCCTTTAGCTGGGTTCCTAATTTCACTTCTCAAATAAAAAATTCCCTAATAGTTCACCTAATATGATTTTATGGTTAATTTTTTAAATGCCTTATTTTAGGGTTAAAATTTACTATAATCCTAATATTTCATTTATTTTTTGAAGTTGAAATTTTTTAAAATTCATAAATTCACATCTTTAAGGAGTTTCAACTATCAAAAGAAAGAACAAATAGAATGGCCTCACTGAAAAATAAATAATATCTAAAAATATAAATACCATAAAACAAAAATTTGAGACCAAACACAATGAACTACAAACCCAAATAACCTATAAGCAATGGCAAATGTTATAATCAATAAATTGACTAATCATGATTTAAGCTTAATTCACTAGATTATTTAGTAGATTAAAACTTTATTCTATTGAATAATCCAGTTAATTAAAACCTTAAATCATGATTGATCAATTATTAATCAGTTATTCGGGTAGTGTAACTGAAATTATAAGTAATATTCGCCTAAATGGAAAGGTAATGTCGACTAAAAACACGCAACTAACCTCTAGACTCTAATGCATTCCAATAGGCAAACTGCACAAGATTTTGAGAGAACCAATACACACTACTTAAAAGACAATAAGGTTTGACAGAATCATTCACACTATACTTTGAAAAAAGATGGAATTGTTCTCTTCTTTTACCAAACTAACCAAAATGCAACATCAACATATTTACATTAAAATCCCTCTTTATAATAAAATAATAATAATAAAAAAAAAAACACAATCAAAATACCTCCTTTCTGTCTACAATGAAGCATTCCCATGTTAGGAGAAGGAAGGTCCCTCTGCAGTTAGTAAAGGAAAAGGGAGGATGAAGGGTCACATTTTTCTTCTTAATTGTTGCATATATCCCTGAAGACTACATTGCTTCACATGAAGTGCTGCTACTAATGACAAGTGGTAACTGGCCTGGTCGAGCAAAACTCGCTCGTATGCTGCCGCCTGCTCGAGTTGGGATGCATGGGAGCTGGCCCCTTCTACCTGCAGAAGCTTGCTAAATTATCACTTCAGTTCGTTACAAGTGGTTCACACTTTGATGTCGCTGAATTATTTCTACATTAACACGCGTTTGCTAGAACAGAGCAAAAGGTTTTGAAGAGAAGCCGAGATGAATGGAAGGAATGATTCACCTTGGAGAGAAAAGAGCATATTGAAGTGGCAATTGCCTGCATCACGCCGACCGACGAAGTTATTGCATCCTTCACTTCTCGAATATCAACCTATTGAAAAGAGGCAAGTCCCAATTTAAGGTTACCCATTTGCTATAATTCCACAAATCAAGGAACGAACCTTTGCTCCAACCACTGGGAGGCGAAGGGTGCTGGCCTTCAATGCTTCAAAAGCACCTAAAAGAGAACTTTCATGGTCTTTATGAAGGGCAGACCACTCTTCTAGATGTGCGATCTGAATGCATAATTGATTGAAAAAAACAAATTACTTCTTATTCGAGGGAATTCTGCTAGTAACACCTCATGGTAGAATCTTCAAAATTTTGAATTTTGAATTAATTTGTAACAAAGTCATAGTCTAATAGATTAATATCAAAATTACAAGTCCAATTCAAGCTAGCATAAGTCTAGTACTTTGAACAAAATACCACATCTCAAGTAACAAACACGTATATGTTTACAATTTATGATAACACGAATCAAACAATATTACTTGAACTACATTTGAATACGATCTCGTCATCCTCAAAATGAAGCGCAATCTTATATTAATTTCATTTTCTTTTAGGAAGAAATGAAGCTAATTCCTTGTGTTAATGTTCCACAATCTCATGCCCAAATGCTTCACGTAATATCAAAGCAAATGTTATTTAGTTCACACAAAAAAATTGAATTTCTTACGTATCGGTCTCAAATTAATCTCGTTAATACGATATGTCAATAGTTGACAAGATAAATAACTACCATGAATTGTTGGACTGCATTTAAAAATTGTCTCACATTAGATAATTAATATTGATATAAATCCATAATTGATATAATATTATTAAATGCCAAATACTGTCTTTTTTATCATTTTAAAATATTTGAATGCTGATTATGTCTTTAAGAAAATCATGAATTTCTTAGGGGTGGCAATGTATCATTCAACCTAACAACTTGATCGTGATCCTAAACTTTGCAATTCGGGTACCAAACTATTACATAAATCAAATTGTCATATTTTGATTCGTTCATTAAGCAAGTTGGTGAAGAGCATTGCTTTATTTAAAGCTTTATGGAGAAGAGAAATTCCTATAGCCTTTATGAAATACTTAGGGCCATAGATTTGTTGTTGTTCTAGTTGCAGTTGTTTATTACGTTGGTTAGGATCGGGATGTATCATGACGAATAAGTTTGGGTAAACCCGAATTGACAACGTCACATCATTTTAAGATTTTTTGCCATATAGTCTGATTAAGTGTTTGACTTGTGTGTAGGTCGATTTCAGGTAAACATATACTAATTAGTTAGTTTGATCATCAATTTTGAAAGTTTCTTAATCTAAGGATGTTTAGCACGTATAATCAGGTTAGGTCATAAACGCGAACTACTAACACGTTTTATTGTACCCTACTGAGGTTTGAACACACTAGTGTCATTATAGTTGATCATTTACATGCTATTTTGAGGCTTTACTTAGCTCAATTTCACATTTAGCTCTATAAAGTGCAAAAATAGGTATCCTTTGGTTGCATATTTGTAACTTTTTGTTGGAAAAAGTAGGGATTAGATGGCCTAGGTGTGGTTATCACTGGCTTAATACCATCGTCTTGCCTGACATAACTTTGGGTAGGTGTACCACTATTGAAAAGTAATTAAGTTTGACCCGTGAGCGCTATATACACAGTATAATAAGTGAATTGGTTGTTCCTTTCCTATCAGCGTACCAAGGATCCTAACAATTGGTATTAGAGTAAGTCTCAAGTTTGAATTCCGACAGTACGCTGAGAGGGGGGATTAATGGGAAAAATAGTGATTCGATGGCCTTGGTGTGGTTGTCATTGGCTTAGTGCCACCATCCTGCTTGACATAACTCTAGGTGGGTGTGCCAAAATCCGAAAAAGGTTGAGTTCGACTTGTAGAAGCTGTGCGCACAATAAAATAAGTGAATTGATTGTGCTTTTCCTATCAGCTTAAGCTTTTAGAAAAGTTAGTAGCACCAAAGATCCTAATACTTTTGACAATAAAATCACTACACTGCTATCATTAGGATATAAAACCAACAATAGCTCCCAAATGTAGATCTCTCGTTATTTAGCATATTTCTTGCTCTCCTATTTTACCATTTACAAACATCACAATTATGCGCTCTTGGTTTTTCAAATTCTAAACAAAAGGAATGCGACTAAGCAAATTTTTTATTTGAAGTTAATAATGAAAGTAAGATATTCAATTAGATGAGAATGTGGATCACATGCAGGGTTTCCCAATTATCAGACAGAAAGCCTCACTTGCACGCACAAAGAGGGTTGATCTAAATAAAGTTGAATGAAGGTTAGAATCAGGACTTTGCTGTTGTTATTTGCAATAGATAAAGCAGGGAAATCATCTAAAATGCCTTCTATTATAAACCATTTGTATCAGCAGTCATTAATCATCATAATGCTCGCATGAACTAAAGCTAAATGCTACAATTCCTGAACTTTTTGCAAAGATAAGCAATCATGAGTGGAAAAAAAACTTCATCATGAAAAAAGAAGAAAGCAAAAGAAAAACAAGGGAATGTAGGCAAAATCATTCCATATATAAAACATACATATAATTGAACTAAAGAAAGTTCTTCTTACTTGTCCCTGAAGAATGGAAGCCAGCTTAATGTTTTGCATCTGTGCTAGAAGCTTGATACGATTAGTCATGGCAGAATCACGCAACTCAGAGATGGTTATCCACGCGTTATAGATGTTATTCTGAAACATGTCACTAGGAAGATATTAGCGAACTACAAACTTCTATTTGAGAGGATTTATGTTATTTTAGAAAGAGATCAACACAAGCATTGTGTTCTCATTGCATGTCATTTTGATCAATATTTTGAAAGCATTAGAAGATCCATCAGATACCACTATTTAACATGAAGAACATGTAGCCCGTTTATCATGGCATTGGGCAACAATTAAAATTGTGCAAAAACAGTGATTTTAGCATTTATTTGAGAATGAAATAAAGCTTAAGCATAATGATTCCAATGAGAATTATAGATCAGTAGGTCAAATACAGAAGCGTCTCAATAAATTTGTGATAAAAAAAATACCATGGGGACTCAAAAAGGAAAATTTTATAAACCAACAATTATGTCATGATTGATAAATTTAGTATTACCTAAAGGAAAAGAATAAGATAGATGGTTAGAAAAGAGAAAGAAAAATAAATATATTTCAAATAATATTGGAGCACTGTAAATACAACATAAGAAAAAGACGCCATTAAAGTAGTTGACATTTTAATTTAAAAGACAGAAAGAGGAAAGAGCAGGTTGAAGGCATCTTATTTAGATAATGGTTAGAATAAGGCCAAAGTGATGATGAAGATGATGAAATAATGCTGAAGTAGACGAAAGAACACGCAGGCGAAAACTCTCTAGACTGCGTTTTAGAAGTCCAACTAGAAAGAACAGGCAACTAGTTTTAGCGATTTTGGGTCAACACAAACTCAAATTGAATCATATTTGTTCGACTCGGACTAGTCTCAAACTTGAATCCTTTTGATTTTGAATCAAATAGACTTAAGATGACTTCAAATCTAGATGATTCAAAATCAAATATTTTTAATCTAAAAAATTAAGAAAAAATGAGGAACATGAGATTTAAACCCAAAATCTCCTAGGAAACTTGGAAAAGAAACATGAAAGGAATGGGAAAATCAAGAATCTGTGAACATAAAAAAGGTTCACTGCTTACCTCCTGAATGATTAGCTGAGTTGAAAGTGCATCTCTGGCTCGTGCATTAAGGTACCGCCATTGCAGATATCGATTATGTAGCAGGCGCAAGAGATGGGCCTCTTCAATCCTGCTCTCCCCTTTCTTCGTTCTCCTCACCTCAGAAGCAAAGCTCAAAATTGATGGCGGATTGGGTGGTGGAATCGTGGAGTAGTTCTCAAAAATATTGCTTCTAACTCTCGAAGCAGAAACATCTCTTGGAGAAGCCTTCATAAATCCATGTCGAGGAGATGATACCCTGGGAGACGCCAATCGAGGGCTTTCAGGATGAGGGCGAGGCAGCCCATTGCACTCCTGCCGGAACCTCGCCGGAACACAGATTCCACGGGGCTTGTTCCGCAGTTTCGGCGGAGCCCCATGCAAGCTCGAATTGCTGCCGGAGGAGAAGCTAACAGAATCCGGTGACTGCGGCGGATCATTACTTCTGAAATTCACAGCCTCGTCGAGCATCAATGACCTCTGGAGCAATCGAACCGTCAGCAGGATGGGCTCGTTCCTATCATCAGAATAATCCAAGCTCCTCGTGAACAGATTAGGGTCTCTGGCCCTCGTTGGAGGCCACCGGCGAAGCTGCTGCTCACCGGGATGGGAGTTCTCCGCCCCGGAAGCCGCCGTGTAGGGCTTCCAACACTCTGTGGTGGACTTTCGAGGCGAGGATTTGATCTTGCTAGTCTGGAAGACGAAGGATTCTCCCTGGAAGGAAACAGAGAGGCTCCGCGTAGTCTTCCTCAGCGGCGCCGCCTTAGCGGTGCCGTTTGCTTCGAAACCTGCTTTAGCACTTCCTGCAGCAGCGTGTGTGCGATCGACGGTTTGGGATCGTATTTTTGGCAATGGCAATGGGGTTTTGGGAATTGGGCTGTGAATTGGGGAAGCGAAGCGTCGAGGAGTGGAGGAGGTGGACGACGACGAAGAAGAAGAGGAGGAAGAAACAGTAGAGATACAAGAGGAGTTGGGTTTGGAAGCAGAGAGGACGGAAGAGGACATATACCTCGAGGGGGTTTCTCTGCTGCGAGGCCGCAGCCCGCCGGCAGCGGCCGACTGAGTGGAAGCATTGTCCTTCTCTAGAGGCGTGAGGGCAGATGGGGTTCTGGGAAACGGCCGAGCGTCTCCGCAGCCAGTGGCGGCCACTGCAGCCACCATGTTCGAGGCTAAAGATCTCGTAAACTCAGACTGTGCTCTTTCCCTTGGAGAATGGTGACAATTGCTCGTGGGTATGGGTCTTGAGTTATATCTAGCATTACAGCTCGCTTCGCTGCTTTGCTAAGCTAGAAAAAGAAGCTTTGAGCTTGACAGAGAGGGATTGGATTAACGGATTCCTGAGGAGAGGAAGGAAAGGGCGAGAGAGAGAGAGAGAGAGAGAGAGAGAGAGAGAGAGAGAGAGAGAGAGAGAGAGAGAGAGCGCGTTAACCGGAAAGGGAATGGGTCATGGGAGGAGGCGGAGGAGTGTGACAATGGAGGGGGCCGGTTAACGGGAAAATCTCTCAGCGGAGATGTCGTTTTCTATTATTCTACGTTCCATAACGTTAAGCTTAAGGGCAGATATGTAATTAAATATTGTGGTACATTTGCGTTATGGTAATTCTATTTTTCCTTTTTTTTACTGATCTATAAAGAAGAGGGCCAGACCAAAAAAGGCAAGCGGAAAAATTAACGGGGACGTAACTGTTATTTTTTATTTATTTATTTATTTATTTATTTAGATTTTAGTAACTGTTAATGTTGTTTTTAGATATTAAAAAAATTATCGAGTTCAAGCACATATCAAATGTCCATCAGCTAATCGCAGAGAGCTTACAGCTCAGTCAATTAGACCGTTTGATTGGCCAATCGAGCAGCCCATTCTAAAAGTGCAATTCAGATTGATTCGATTTCGATTCCTTGTCTTGATTCCATGAGGACTGGAACTAAACTGATTAGACTCAATTTTATGATTCGATCGGAACCGAACTGAGTTCACTGGACCAAAATCAAATTATAATTGAATTTTTCTGTTCTTTTCTTGTTCAGATTCAGTTCTAAGTTTAAAATGTTATTTTCTATTATACTAATATAAAAAATATAGCAATAAATAATCCAAAATTAAATAATTTTTCTTGAATAATTAAATTATAAATTTTAATATTAAATTTATCACAATTAATACTAAAAAAAAAAAGGTAAATATCAACACTTAGGTTTAAGGTCAATAACTAAGTAACTATATAATATTTAATAATTAATAATTAATTTAGTTCGTGTCAATTTTGATTTACCAGAATGACCGAATCATGAACCGACCCGAAACAACATATTTCATTAAATTTGGAACTAGACCTAGCCTAACCGAATTGATCGATTCGGTATGTTCTAGGTCAGATTTCAGTTCTTCGGATTTATTTGCACACTCATAACCCATTTGGCCGTTCGACAACTCAATACCGTTTGCGGAATTTTGCATGAAGCTTGAAACTCATCTGACAACTCAATAAGTTTTCTTAGATGGAAAGGCGATAATTTTTTTTCAAACTTAAAAATCTTTTGAAACTTGCATTTCATTCGATTCAAAATTAACTCAACATTTTTTAAGTTTAAAGTTGACTGGGTCAAAGTAAAATTTATTCAATCATAATCAACTTAATATTTATACAAATATAGATATCTAGAATCTTAAAATATATTTACAAAGTTATATTTATATAAATATCTTATAATAATTAATAAACAAAGATTAAATATAAATGCACAAATAATAATATTAAATATTAGTTGGGCTTAATTTAAATTAAAAATTAATTCTAAATTGAAAGAAAATTTGTTCACTTAAATTACACATAACTTGAAATTAAAATATTCAATTTCAAATTAAGCATAACTCGCTCAAATTTAACTCAAAATCAGTCCTATTAAATTGAATTAGATGTACAAGAATATTTCATACACGCCCATCCTTATTAATTTCGAGTGCGCGTAGACGAAAGGAATCACCACACACGCAATTTTCTTTCAAAAAGATTGGATTTAAATCGAGTTGATCTCGACTTGGATCTCACCGGATCGCATTAACCCGGATTGGATTCACAACCTTTGCCCGAGTTTTGAAATGAAATTATTAATTTGTATAAATATTCAAGCCCATGTTAAATGGAATTTAATGTTACACCTAATGTATTTATTATGAAACATTAATTGCCACTTCGAATTTGAAAATTTTTAAAATTACATAAATAAGTAAATTAATAACATGTTTCATAAAAAAAAATTAATAAGGTGTTTTAGGCCTCATTTAATCCGAGATAAAATTTTCACCCAACACAAATTTTAATTATAAAAATTAACTTTATTTCACATTTAATACAAATATGAATATTAAAATTTAAAATATTTCACATTTTACACATTTTTTAATATTAAAATAAATTTCTCTTCTGTTAAACTTAAAAAATAAAATATATTATTGTTAAAAGAAAAATGAGTAACATCAGACACGTGGCAATTTAAAGTTAATACGACTACTAATTTTCTAATGGAGTCTCCAGACAATTCAGGAGGTTTAGTTGAATTGAGTCCTACACTTAAATAACACGAGATTAACCGAATAAGGAATCCAAATAGATCTCTTACTCCACACACTCATTAGTCAAATCATAACTCATTCCCCTCCTATACAAACTCTGGGTCACAAGCTATCGAGAGGTAATAATCATTAAATGGTGGTTGGACTCTAGCACGGGCAAGCTCGCCTAATCCGTCTATCACCATCTATCTTTTTTCTATTATAAGTAGCTACATTTATAGTGGTAGGAGAACTTTTTAGACTTCAGGGGTGATAGTACAATGAGTTTTTTCAATACCTATTCAGTTCCTCACTTTGCTACTCAATTTGCATCGCTTAGCAGAATTTGTTCCCCACTCTATGTGGCAGATCAATCCTCTTCACCTACACTTTTTTCTAAGCATCCTCAGGATCTATATCTTTCACTAGCTCAAATGCTCATCTTTAATCTTTTTTTTTATTATTATTAAAACTTTGACTCAATCATAGGAGATAAAGTTTTACATTAATAATATACAAAATTATTTAGATTTTTTAATGATTTAAAATTAATAAATTATCTAATGGATGAAAGTCAACTATATATTATAAATTTATTATCTTAACTTCATTGTATTATAGGATGAGACAAAGAGAGACTTTTGACCATAATCTATTATCTTTCTCTAAAAATACCAACAAACTCACCACGGAAGCTTAATCAAATTTGAAATTCATTCGAGTCGTGAATAAATCGAATCGAAATCGAGTCAAATAAAAATAAATTATCAAATAATTTTATGGCTTTCAACATATTTGCTAGACATAGCTAGGCCAGTACTCTATATAGTGGTGGTTGGGGGAGGCCACCTAACATGCTTAAAAGGCTACCACTTAGAGGAGCTAACAATGAACTCTTAAAAATTAGCAAATTAAACCACCACTCAACAACTTTGGAGAAGCCCTCACAAACCAAAAAAGTTAAATTTACCAAATTTATGGTTGATTAGTTAAGTGAAAAATCTTAGCTAGATTGATGGAATAGTTGAGCTAATTTTGATAACTCGATGAAATAAAATTTGGAGTAAATTGCATTCGAGCCTTTGAGATCAGAAGAGCGTTATAAATTAATCTTGAAATCTCGATTTTTGATTCTTAAAGTTGTAAAAATACTGTAGTTTTGGTCTATCTTTTTGAATTTTGTCTTTTTGGCTGGCCTTTGCTGATAAAAAAACGTAAAATTTGATTTTTTTTTAACTAATTTAAATTATTTACACATTTTAAATATCCATTATACTTTTCTATCATCACTCTTTTTTAAAAATTTAATAAAAATTTTAAATTTAATTTTTTATATTTCTTGCATTCTTTGCTTTAAAAATTTTAAACGAAAAATATAAATAATAATATTTTAAAATTATATTTTAAAAAACTAAAAAATAAACATTTAGGAATAATTGTACATAAGATAAGCATTTTAGTATGGAAAAAATTAGTTAATTAAAGTAATTCAATTCAAAATTTCTTAATATAATATTGGGTAAATTGCATATCAAGACCGAAAAGGCATTATGAATTAGTCTCAATTTTTTAAAAATTTCAATTTTAATTCTTAAGATTGTAAAGTATTGTAATTTAGTTCCGGCTAACATTATGCTATTCGATTACTTGTGATCATTAAATTTTTTATTTTTTAAAGTATTATTTTAAAATATTATTTTTTGATTTAAAAATTCTAAATTTGTAAAGAAAAGAAAGTATAAGATATGGGAAATTAAATTTTATTTTATTTTTTAATCTTTAAGTTTTTTATTTTTAAATCTTCAATTTTTAGATAAGGGTTAGGACACTTGGGGAAAAACAATTTAAATTGACAAAAAATAATTAAATTATACATTTTTATTAGAAAATATCACCAAAAAGGCATGATTCTAAATAAAAGATAAAAAATATAGTGTTTTTATAATCTCAGGCATCAAAATCGAAATTTTTTAAAAATTTAGACCAACTTAAAAGACTTATGCGACCTTAGGGACCTTGATGCAAGTATCTTGTTATATTAATATAATATAACGTATGAATTAATGATCATTTGTATTAATTTTTTTTTTGTTCTAGTGATCATTTGTATGATTATTTTAAGCTGATAACTAACTTAATAGAAACCTTATACCTGTATTATATATGTTTATTGTCAATTTCATGAACTATATTTTCAATTAGGAGAGAAGCAATCTGCCAACACTTTATTCAATTGTTCATAACAATCAATTAGTTGGGCCGTTCATTGTCGTTAAACTTGATGTAATGTTAAATCATTAACCGAAAAGATGTAGAAATTGAAGACCACAACGGTCAAAATTAATAAAAACTGCTTAACCAAATCAAACTCAAATTGATTTCAAGAAATGTTAAATCTAATCATAATTGATTGAATCAATCGAATTGATTATGCTAAATATTAATATATTGATTGAGATTATAATTATTATTGTTTGGGTTAAGATTTTAAATTAGGATTATGCGATAGAAACAAATTAGGAACAAATTTTAGGATCTGTTTGTTTATAAGGTTAAATTTAACAAGGTTAAAATTAAATTTAGATAGAGATATTTTTTATTGAAAGTTGTGAATGATGTGAAATAAAGTCAGTTATTATATTGGGATATGCAAGGGATATGATATAAAGTTAGTTATTTTGTTGGGATATGTGAAGGATGTGATATAAGTTAGTTATTATTTTAGTAATGTGTATAGGATGTGAAACAAAGTTAACTTTTAATATTAAGTTTTATGTGTGATGTGATATGTCAAGTTAAAATTAAATCAGATTAATTTTTAACGTGAAAACAAATGGAACCTTAGAGATAAATTGTGGTTTGAGTTAAGAAAGAATGAGAGAGTCTCAGCTAGGGGTTCTTTTGAAAGAGGCCAAGAGAAGAGAGAAGAGTTGCCTGCCGTCTGAAGAAAGTTTTTGCTAGAAAGAACTAGCTGAATGACTGATAATGACTAGAATTGAAGAGCCTTGGAGCAGACAAACAACACTAGCTAATAGCTTCCTTTGGGTTGATTGCCAGAGTTAGTTGTTGGATTGTTTGGTGGAGGATCCTCTTTGACTCATCTCGAGCTATCCGGCTTTAGGGCGTAATCCAATCGGTTGCTCTGGACTCGTTTTGGAATGAAATTTGAGTGATCTTTTAGCTGATTAGTTTAAACTTTAAATCTATTACGTGTCAAAATTAATTGACATGATTGATTTTTCTCTCAACAAATATTAACATGCAATATGTTCACTGAAATATGAAATATGTTGTAGCATTTAAAATTTATTATCTTTGTTTAATGGTGCATGCATTGTTTTTTTTCTCAAAAAAAATTGATTTCAAAGAAAATGCATATGATCAAAAAAACAATTCAAAGAAAATGCATATGATCAAAAAAAAATTCAAAGAAAATGCATGCTCTTGCTAAAAATAAAATTTTTAATGTTTTCATATGGTTTATATGACATTTATATTGAATATCTTAATATAATATGCTAGAATTTAATCATTTTAAAATCAGAGCTAGCTATTTTCTCTGCACTAGGATTCAACTGACAAAATTATGGCTTAATTTGTAATGATTTCCCTATGTCTTTATTTCAAAGCAAATTTACCTGACAAAATAATTTGCTATATTAATATATGCCTTTATGTCACAATTTATGATACAAATTTATTTTTTTAATAAAAAATTAAATATATAAATAGAAAGATAATAACTTAGAGATTCTTAAATGCCAAATGTGTGCCCTTACAATTTGTGCATCGATATAATCCCACTCGTACGAGTGGATAAGTACAACAAACGCACTTAATACTCATCTCATATGGTGTGAAGCTTACACCAGTTAGAATTAATTTTAGTTGAGATCTATGAGACGACATTTTGTGAAGCTATAGAACAAACCTTTTGAGAATATCGATCTCATTTGATTGAAGTATGTTTTATTTTTTTTTAGTATAACAACAATAATAACTAAGGGGGCGTTTGGTTCAATATTATCTTGATGTTATGTTATGTTATCTAGAGAAAGTAATTGTTTGGTTTAATGACATTTATAAATAAATTTCTATTAGGCGATAAAATTATTAATTAAAAGATAATATCTAAATTACATGATATACTACCAAGATAATAACAAATCAAACGTCCCCTAAGTTTTTATCCTACAAAGTAAGGTTGGCTACATGATTTTTTTTTGTTGTACACTATTAAATAATAAATTATTATTTAGTTTCAAATATATAAGATTATTTTTTTAATATTTTTTGCAATATTTTTTTAGTCTTTTTCTTCTTTTTTTCACATGGATAAGATCAATAATCTAATTTTTATTACTTAAGTTTTTATTGGCCTATAGTTTATATGCCCAAAACATTTAAGCTAAATTTCTCTAAGTTTAAACTCAATTTCTTATAGATACACTCACTTTTTATTTTTTTTCTTCGCGTACATTTATTCATCTACCTAGCATCCTAATTTCTATAATATTTATCTTATTTATGTATTTTTATTTTGTAGGTCAATATTTAATATTATATAATATTATTGTCTTATAACTGTTTTATAAATTTTATTTTTAAATTTGAGTTGAATTTTTCTATCGCTTAACACACCTAATATATTCCTCTACTTTATTTATCCTATTTGAATTCTACAGATAACATCACTATCATTTCACTATCATCTGTTTGGATATAGAGAAATTTTTTTTAATGTTATGATAAAAAATAAATATTTTTATTATTAAAAATTATGTTTGATATGAATAAAATTAATTTTATTATTTAAAATATGTATAGAATGTAAAATAAAATTAAATTTTTTTTAAATTAAAATTTACATAGAGTATAGAATGTGATATATATATTAAATTTTTTATGTATAAATTTACATTAGACATGAAATAAATTGAATATATTTACCAACTCTAATTTATTATTTCTTATAGGCTTAGATGAAGGAGCACATGCAAAGAGGGTGCCATTGCTTTTGGACCACCTTTTATGCAGCAACTTTTTGCCTTACATCTTAAGCTTCATATAAAAAAAAAAAAGATTTCTTAATAGATTTCTTAATTATAAAAATTATCCACAAATATTACAAGAAGTTTTTAATTAAAACAATCATCAATAGAGATTATTACTTATTCAACATCAAATTAATAACATAAATATGTTATTCTATCGATTATACTAAAAATTTAATTTGATTTTTTTTCATAATTTGAAACCAACTTATTTGAAATAAAACATGCTCATATGTGGAATTGATATCGATGAATTTGTGATCAAATTGAAACCATTTAGGCTCGTGATGGCAAATCTATGGCCTACCTATAGGATTGTCTAAGAGTCAAGCATTTCATGGTGAAATTGGTCACACATGTTCTTATATTTTAAGAAAAATGTTCTTCATGGGCCCATAACCAATAATTTATGCTAGTTTGCCTCAACTACAAGTTCCACTTCATGGAAAAATAAACTGAGGAGGAACTAATGAAATGATAGATTAGCTTGAGAAGCAAGAAATCTCTAAGTGATTCCACTTCAATGCTAGACTTCGTTGAATGATCTTAGGGTAGGAATCGAGTTAGAGGAAGTCAGCTTTAACTCAAACATGAAACTTTCAACCTGAAGATAATTTCATTTGACTCAAGTTTTGAGTTGATTCTGAGCTGCTAGTATCTTTTAATTCTTGATTAAATTTACATTAAATATATGTAATATTAATAGTATTGAGATAAGTAGCCTTACATTAAATATCACATCAAAAAAAATGATTATACCCATAATATTGTCTATAAATATAACTTATTTTTCTATTCTAGAGAGATATATTTGAATAATATATGGCATTTTCTCTCTTCCTTAAAAACCTGTTCTCTCAAAGAACATTTGATTCGGTGAAGTATTGTACAGACTATGAGCAGATCTACGCTATGCTTAGAGGATGCAATTACACCTCGTAAGTTTTCTAAAATATTTATAATATAATAATATTTATAATTAATTATAAATTCTAGATTGCGTTCTTTTATTAAACTCTTGCTTTTATCATACACCTTTAATAAAGAGAAATACTCTTGTTATGTCACTTTAATAAAATTAGTAAAATATTTATGTGATACTTCTTAGCAAAATTGTCTTTAATAAACTTATTACAATAAGAGCTTTTGAGCTTCTTATTATGATATATTAATTAACAAGATTCCACTAATTTTATAAATTTTTTAATGATAAAAAACTTTTAATATAAATTGTTTAATTGAACTCCTGATTTGAGATCTTAACTTCGCTATTAAGTCACATTACTATTTATTATAGTAAATGTTATTTACTCTAAACATCAATGTGTTGAAATTTTTTGTAGAAATATAATAATTTTTTTGTTGCATTTTAAGTTAGTCCTCATTCTAATTTTTTGACAAATACTTAATAATTTTAATATTTTAACAAGTAAAACAACATATGCATGCACCTCAAAATTAAGTTCTCGATAAACATTTATATTTATCATCCTTAATTTTTATGAATAACTATAATTTACTCTCAAAAGTTTACATGTTAACCATAAAAAAACGATACACTTTTATCTTCTATTATGAAGTATGCTATGACAATTATTTAACACAATTTGAGATGAAATATGTAAATTTTGATTTCATTTGTCAAATAAGTAATAAGGACTAGTTTTAAATAATTATCCCCAATTATTTTTAGTGATTTTTTTGAATCACAAGAAATTGTTTGATTAAAATTAGAGTGTTTCACCATTAACATCTATTGCTATTGCTATTTGGATGATTTTTTTATGAGGAGGTTGCTCGCAAACTTAAAAAACATTTTATTATTTGTCAGGCTCATGATTTTGAGTTCTAGTCATTCGCATTTGATATTTTTAATTATTTAATTCCAAAAATTATTTTGTTTCTATCTCGTGTGCAATGCCTTTGAAATAAAAGTTAGTTTGTAGGCAACTTGGTAGTCTCTCTATATGCTTTCTATTATATAGACTTAGATATTCAAAATTTAAACAAAAAATTAAAAAACTTTAGGCCCTGTTTGGCGCGAGGACTAAATCAGGACCAAATCAGGACCAAAATGATACTAATTTAAAAAACAATAATAATAATAATAAATAAAATTTTTTAATCATTCTACATAAATTTTAATATAAAAAAATATTATTTTACTTCACATACTCAATAATTTTTAATAAAAAAATTAATTTTATTTTACATCCTAGACCAAAATACTCGATTCGAATATTTTGGTCTAGAATGTGAAATAAAGTATATATTTTTATTAAAAATTATTGAGTATGTGAAGTAAAATAATATTTTTTTATATTAAAATTTGCGTAGAATGATTAAAATTATTTATTTATTATTATTATTATTTTTTTTAAATTAGTATTACTTTGGTCCTATTTGGCCCTCGAGTGGCCTTATATTTAAAGCAAAACCTATAAAGCCCATGTTATAAACCAAATGGGCCAGCCAGGCCCAAAACCCAAAACCAAATTGGAAGCATATAAAATAAAATAGAATAAAGTATGTTTTTCTCCTTTCTTTATTCTATTATTCTAATGAGTTAAGAAAATTTCCTTTTTAGTAAAAATTGCTTAATGGAAAAATCATAAAGATTTTTTATATTATTATATCACAATAAATTAATTTAATTACAAACACAATATTTTAAAGTGAATAAATTTCAAATATAAGAACTTTATGTAAATAAAACACAATTAATTTTAATTAAACTATATTAATTCAGTTAAAATTACAGTTTGAATATTAATTGAAAATAATTTAATTAAAGCTAATCAAATAATATCTGATAATTCCTTAATTTTTATTAGACTATTATATTTAAAATTTATTAATTTTTGAGCTACATATATAATTAAATCAATTGTAACTGACTGTTAAAAAAAAACCAATAAAAAAACAAGGTCGGCAATCATGCCAGGTTAGATTGGGTCCATTGTCGTTCGGACCCAAAGCTCTACATTTGACTCAGCTAGTTCTCAGATTGAGTCAACCCAATCTAGCTCGACGTAGAGGAACCAACCGCACCCAAATGGCACGTGCGTTTTGACTCGAGCTCAGAAGTCCACCGACCTTCCGAGTTCCGACGAATCCCCCGAGTCGAGCCCTTCCTTCGCCGGCTTCCCCCTTTCTTCCGTGCATACCTGAACGAGGGCGGCAGAAAATCGAAGAAAAGAGGAAGAATTTCTCCGCGTTTGATCCCTCTCTGCCCGATCCCTTTGATCCCGTGTTCGCAGAAGCGCTCAAGTATCAATCCGCTACCATACTCTCTCTTTCTCTCTGATTAGTTCTCTGTTTCTTTTTGCTTATTGGGCAGTGATCAATTTCTTCGATTCCGCGCTTTTCCGTGCTAAATCTGGTCGCGTATTTCCAAGATCCGTTGATTTGATTGCTTTCAGTAATCTGTTGTGAGCGGCATTTTAGTCACGCGTCGATTGCTTCGTCTACTGCTTGAACTATGATTGATTACTGTTTCTTGAATGGAACGATCTGTTTTCAGTGCGATCGGATGATTTCATCTTCTGATTATGGGATCGTTTGGCGCTAATGGTCTAAAACCCTGATCTTTGGAGTTTACCGTTCTAGGGTTTCTCTCTTTTGCGGGCTTCTTAAGAATGTAGTAGTTTTCCTTTTCTAAGTGCCTGTTTTCTGCTGCTTTGGTTGCTGATTCTGTAGTATCTTTCGTTTCAGTAACCGATTCCACCCAAACTGCTGAAAGGGTATTGTGATGGTCATTTGAGATTTCATTATTCGGTGGTTTTCGTAGCCACCGGACTTCGTTCTAGAGAATTTTGGACGTGAATATGCCTCTGCAGAGGCAGCTCCCCCGAGTCGACACATTGGGCCTTAAATCGCATATATTCAAAAAATTAGGTCGCCAGAAAGCCGAAAAGTACTTCTTTAATTTAAATAGATTTCTCAATTTGAAGCTTAGCAGGATGGAGTTCGAGAAATTATGCTACCATGTCTTGGGGAAGGAAAATATCCACTTGCATAACTTCTTCATCCGATCAATACTCAGCAATGCTTGTTTCTCTCATGGCCCTCCCAGTAGACAGGCAGCAACTGGTCATTCTCGGAATAGTAAATCATCAAATGAGAAGCTTGGTGACATTTTCCCTTTATCACCTCGAAAGGGGAGGCCTTGGTCCAATACCAGCCATGATCTCAGGTTTAATGATCATCAGAGCCCTCTTGGACCACTTGCGAAGTTGCCTTCTGGCAATGTGACTGAAGTTGCAAATTCATATGATGTGCAAAGGTCTCAGCAATGTGGTCCGGAAGTGATATCTATTGGGAGCAAAGTATTTTTGGAAGTTGCATCTGTTGAAGATGGAGAAGAGGTAGAACAGGTAAGAGGTAGTCCTAGTGTTCAAAGTAGAAGCCCTTTGAGAGCACCCTTAGGTATAGGCTTGACTGCCTCTGGCTTCAATCATAGATCTCTTCGCAGTTGTTATGCATCACTTCTACGTCTTCCTAAGCCAGAAATGCGGGAGTGCTGCGGAATCAGCTCCATGTTGCCGGATATGGATTCTTTGAAGAAGCACTTGGAGCATAAGTTGCAATCTGATGGTCTTTGCTTGTCCGTTGATTATGCTAATTTGTTAAATCATGCTTTAGATGCATATCTAAAGGGTGTGATCAAACCATGTTTGGACCTAGCTAGGGCAAGGAGTGGCAAGAAGAGTTTGAGCCGGGCAAATGAGAGGTTTCAACATGGAATTAATGGTTCATGGCCTGAGGAAGATGCACGGAGATCAAATCAGTGTTATTCTGCAACTCTTGTTGATTTTAAAGTTGCCATGCAATTAAATCCGCAGTTACTTGGCGTTGGAAGGTCTTTTCAACTTGATAAGATAGTTAGATGTTCGTCAAATGATTAAATGCTGGTTTCTACATGGTTCTTCCACCTGTCTATAATGCCAAATCTTCTAAAGAAGGCTAGAGTATTTACTCTTTGAGTCTTTGGTGACCAGTAGAAGCAATTTTCTATGCTGACTATCCAGAATCACCATAAGTATCATCAAAATAGTTGAAGTCGCATTAATTTCAAGCTTCAGAATATTCATCCTTGCATGTATGGAGAATAAACTTTAATTAAATTGCAGCAAAGAGTTAAGACCAGCGGATGGTTGTCTTTGTGTGAGCTGAGCCAATACATGTTTACATTCTTCAACGAGATTATACTGCAGTCAATCAACCTAAAGATTAAAGTTGGTTCAGTTTATTTTAACTTTCTTTGTGCCCTTCTATGGTATGCCAGCAGCTTGTAAATGAAGTAATTCTTACAGATTTTATCACCTCAAAATTTTGATTTGTTTTCCATCAAAAAAAAAAAATAATAATTTGTCATTTTAGCCTTGCAATTCCTTGCTTGACATGTTATTGTTCTTGTAATTTTGACTTGATAGAATTTCAAATAACCATGGTCTCATGGACTTTCTTTTGTTAATGTGAGCTGTGAGCATTAGAAACCTTGTAAATGGAACAACTTGATGAACAAAATAAAGCTGTACTCGTTTTTGTTGAAGGTTAAAGCAGTACTCTTTTCAAGAGCCTGTGTACTTGCATAAAAACAGTAAGCTCTGTTTTTGGTAGACTGTACTATGGGAAATTGCTAATTTGCTAATACTTTTGTTTCCTTTCAGTTTGGTAATACTAACTCAGACATTGATTTTGACTGTTGGAGTAGTACATTTTGAAGATAAAGTCTATGAAAGGAAACAGAACCAAGTGGCTAATGGGTATATAATATATAGAGAGCAAAAAATGTACCTATTAAGTGGAGAGATGATTAACTTGAAAATTTTAAGATAGAAGTATGGCCCAAAAGTAATTGATTAATGATGATAATCATTATTCAAAGAATATAGCGTCATATGGTTGTTGGTTACGCAAAATTGCTAGGGTAATATGAATTTGGGAGCAAGAATTTTTCATTTTTCAATGAAGTAAATTTCTTCATGTTTGAATCACATTGTAAAAATATTCAAATTTGCATATTTTGTGTGATCAATGGAATAATTTTAGTTTCAATTATCTTTTCCCCCACCCTAACAAGAAATGTGCTATTTTCAGTTGAATTTAGCTGTATTTCAATTGAGCTATAATAAATTAATTGGCAAATATCATGCAGGTTCTGGAATCAGAGGGTAATATTAAATACGTTCACAATTTTAAAAAAATAGCATCTAGGTTCTTGAGCTTCGTTAATATTTTCAAGCTAGTCTCTGAGGTCAATTTAAATATATCATGTGAATTTTTTTGAGCGGATTCTGCAAACTGTGTTATAATATGATTTTTTAAAAACTTTTATTAAAGAATTACTTAATTACCTTTACTATTTCTCCTCTCTCTCTCATTTCTCCCTATTTCTTCTATGCATTTTTGGTTCAAAGTTAAGTGTTTCTGTCGGTTTGCCACCACTCCATATCTTCACCCTTGTCGTTGCCTCATTGTCCCTCCCCCCTCTCCCCTCTCCCCTCTCCCCTCTCCCCCCTCTCCTCATATGAAAGTAAAATATGTTAGAGGAAATCCTTGCACTTAAAGGGAAGACGAGACTGTCACTACCCACATTTTCTTCCTTTCTCTCTACTTCATTTCCCCACCTACCATACTTTTTTATGTCCTAAACTCGCAGCTACTTATGGATTTTGTCTTCAAAGCAAGCCTTCAGCCTCACTCTCCCTCCCCCATTTCCCTTCCCCCCTTTCTCTCTCTTTTGGCCTATGGAGGCAACCAGTCGTTGGTGGCAGAGGTTGGGAGGGAGAAAGGAGTGACATCAGAATGTAAAGGGTAAAATAATCTTTTCAATTATATTTGGAGTTTAAAATATAAATGTGTGGACCCATATGTTAGTTTTTGAAAATCAATGACTTATTTGATATTACCTTCTAACCTCAAAGACCTACATGATGTTTACTTTAAATTTATTATCTCTGAATTTCCACTGGGGCTTGTTAAGAACGCTGCTACTTATATCAGTAGTATTAAGTTAGGGGAAACCAAATGCTTCAAAAATGTGCAAGTAATCTACCATTTTATCTATTCTTCTTGAAGGAAGGGTTATGTGGATGAATCTTGTGGGTGAAAATTTATCATGCCAGATTGCCAATTTTCAAGCCTTAGGAAAAATGAACAAAAGACTTCTAGGACTTAAGGCTCTGTTTGGCGCGAGAACCAAAACAGGACCAAAATGGTACTAATTTAAAAAACAATAATAATAATAATAAATAATATTTTAAATCATTTTACATAAATTTAAATATAAAAAATATTATTTTACTTTATATACTCAATAATTTAAAATAAAAATATCAATTTTATTTCACATTCTAGACCAAAATATTCAAATCGAGTATTTTGATCTAAGATGTGAAATAAAGTTTATATTTTTATTAAAAATTATTAAGTATGTGAAGTAAAATATTATTTTTTATATTAAAATTTGTGTAGAATAATTAAAATAATTTATTTATTATTATTATTGTTATTCTTTAAACTAGTACTATTTTGGTCCTGTTTTGGTCCTGTTTTGGTCCTCGCGCCAAACAGGGCTTTAGGGCCTGTTTGGCTTTAGGATCATTTTGGTTCTGCTCAAGATAAAAATGGTACTCAATTAAAAAAAATAACAATAATATTCATAAATAAGTTTTTATTACATCCTGCATAAACTCCAATATAAAAAAAATTATTTTATTTATGTACTCGATTATTTTCAATAAAAATTAACTTTATTTTAAATTCTAGATCAAAATATTTTATTCATTAAGGATGTGAAATAAAGTTGATAGTTTTATTGAAAATGATTGAGTATATAAAATAAATTAATTTTTTTTTATATTGGAGTTTATATAGGATGTAATAAAATTTATTTATTATTATTGTTATTTTTTAATTGAGTATCATTTTGGTCTTGGATATGAACAAATGAGTAATGCACTCATTTGTTGGACAAAAGCATTATTCAAAGGTCCTAGAATTGTCTTGGGCTAAATATCATTTTCCTTTTTAAAATGTTTTGATGGCTGAATTTAGTGTTAGTTTGTGGTATTTCTCCTACTAGAACAATCTATACTGTCTATTTTCATGTAATTTGTGGTATTTTACTTGTTAGATATTTAAAGGAGTTTAAAATTAGTAGCTTTTTGTGTGATGTCATTTCAATGTTTTGGTACAACGAATAGTCTTCTTCCATGCAAAATTACATTTCTGTTGGCCCTAACACCATTATGCTATGTATATAATAATTTTGTATTTATTTCTGTCTTATTTATTTACTTTTTTTCCCCTAATAACATGGACTAGCCTGTATCTGGCTTTTGCCTCGTATTGTTATCATAAAGAATATCTTTGTGAAGTATGGTAATGGTTTGTTAAGGCTTGAGATTTTCTTTGTTGAAAATTTCCAAATATGAGATTAAGTGCAAGAGTGGATAGACTTGATAAAGGTACAAAAGTCCTTGGCAATTTTTTGCTACAGCTTTTTGCAGTTATGACTTGCCTCATCATGGAGTTCACTAGTATGTTTGATTCCTGCTGAAGCGTGGTGATATTCACATCATTCTGTCTCTCTTGAGTGATGGCTTGATTGGAAGCACCAAACTAAATGTAAGAATGCCGTTATTTGTATTGTATTACTCTTTTGCTTTGTTATTCTTTAAAATCTCTTTTTCGTATAATGCAAGATTTCACATTTTTAAGTGCTCCTTTTAACATTTTACACTTTTAGCATTAGATGAAATTTCTATTGGAAATTTGTCATAATGCTAACATTAGGTACAACTCACAATAAGTTGTCCTTTGAATCTATTTGGTGCATCTTCTTTGGGTGCCCTTGCATTCAAACAACGTGTCGATATTATGATCCTACCACTCATTATTTTGTCTATTAATGTCACCTTCTTTAATAGACTTTTGTATTTTCTATTTTCCTGATCTCTATCATCTACCTTTGTATATGTGTCACATCTTCCTGTGATAGCACCACCCCTCCTACCAGAGTCTCCATCTATAGTTGCACTACCACTATTACTAGTGTATCACTGAAATGATAAATTGGTTCTTCCCGATGCTACTCACATACCAGTTTCCAATTTGTTTGGAAATCCAATTCCACTTGCTCCGTCTTTAGACCTTGCCTTGCCCATTGTCTCTGACCTTCATTTCGCTCCTTGGTCTTGTCCTTGTTATCAATTTCAATTCCTAGGATATGTCGGGTATGAACAAGCTATGAATGTTGAGATATGTGCTTTCATGATCATCACTTAGGAATTTGCACCAGTGCCTCTTGGAGTTCATCTCGCAGCATGCTGACGAGTGCTTATTGTTAAATATCACCTTCATGGCTCAATTGAAATATACAAAGGCCCATCTTGTTGCTAAAGGTTATACTCAAGAGTATGGAGCCAATTACTTTGAGATGTATTTTCCTATTACACGGCTCATTTTTCTTAGAACATCTTCTCTTTAGCTGTGAATTTATGTTGGCATATGTTTTAGATGGACATGAAGAATGTCTTCTTCTATGGGGATCCAACAGAGTCCATGTATAGGGCAACCTCTAGATTTTGTTGCTCAAGGGGAGAATCTAGTGTGCAAAACAAAGCCATGTATGGCCTCAAATGGAGTCTTCGTGCTTGCTTTGAGAAACTATGTAAAATTGTTCAGCACTTTGGTTTAAGATTTTGCAGATCACATGGCTATGTTCATTGACATCATCAGGGGTGATTATCATAGCTTTCTATGTTCATGATATCTTGCTAATGGGGAATGATAGGGACGGTATTGCCAAAATTAAGAGACTTTTATAGAATTACATTGTAAGTAAAGATCTAGGACATCCTAGAAATTTTTGGGAAATTGATTTTGCTTATAGGTCTAGAGGTTTTCTCTTGTACTTGTCTGCACAGGAAGTATGCTACTGATTTTCTTTATTTTTTTTTTGAAATACTACTGATTTTTTTTTTTATGAAGTTGGTTTGTTGGGATGAAAACTCATGGAACTCCTAAGGTTTAGCCACTATCTGAAATTGATGAAAGTGGTGGAGATTTTAATGTTTGTGCTTGTTATTTGAGATTTGTTCAAAAAAGTATCTATTTTATTAGCATCATACCAAATATCCCATTCACTGTTGGTGTGGTTAGCCAATTTATGTTAAAAACAGAGGTGCTATTGGAATGTTGCGTTGAGAATCTTACATTACTTCAAGTCTCTTGGAAAATACCTGCTATATAAGAAAAATGGCACCTATACGTATAAGCCTTTTCAAAATTCTGTTATCTGGGTTTGCTAGTAATCATATCCTCATAGGTGCACTCCTAGTTTTATACCTATGTTGGTGGCAACGTGGTTACATGGAAGAGTGAGAATCAAAATGTGGTGTTTTGGTTGAATGCAGAAGCAAAATATATGGTTATGGCTCACACATGTAGGATGATATGTATTAAGGCTCTGGCACTAGATCAACTAAATCTATGAGCATATATTTTGATAATCAATCTGCGATCTATATTGCCAGCTACCTTATTTTCCATGAAAATACATATTGAGATGGATTATCACTTCGTTCTTGATGTTTTGCTGTTCAAAAAGATTGTCACCCCTGATACTCTTAGAGAAGACCAATCTACTCATATATTTACTTAAGCCCTAGGACCTACTAGATTTAGGGAATATTGGTAAAATTAAACTAGTTTAAATTTAAATTCAAGTATGGTATTTTTGTTTGTAGTATGTATAAGATAGGAAATAAAATTACTCTTCATCCTGAAAAGAGTGTGGGATATAACTTATAGATATCATATTGGGATGCCTGTAAGATATAAATAAAATTAGTTTTTTATTTTAGAATTTTTATAGGATGAAAATATAAATAATTTTAATTTTGGGATTTAAGTAGAATGTGACTTGTCAACTTTAACTTGGTTTTAGTTAACCTCGCTATCATCTGATCTGGCGGAGGAGAGCATTACTTCATGCATATTGCTGAATATAGAGGAGAAATTCATATGAACAAAGCCAAGTAGTTCGGGTTAGTCATTTTATTGTTGTTATTGCTGAATTGCTATATTTGTCAATTTTGTTATCTAGATGGTTGCGATTAAGACTACCGTTAACAAAATTTCTCTTCAGATGAAAACTCCTATTCTCCTCTCAACAATGGGCATTTCAGTTAGACGGCTTGTTTTTGGTCGATATTTTGGATTGATCGTACTCTTCTGCTGTTGTCACTTTTGCTTGACAATTTCAGATGCACCTTCTCCCAAATTTTCAAACACTTGAGTTTACAGTGAAGGCTTGCTATTATTGACCTTATTTTCTTGTGAGTTTCTTGGCTTATTGCTACAAACAAACTAAGAATGATTGGTTGAAAATGTGCAGGGAACTCAACGTGGGCTAGAATGATTGGTTGCTGGTGACAGCTCAGCTTGCCTTCAAGGTCATATATTTCTTTGCTTATTATGATTTTTCTAAAAAAAAAAAGGGTTATCCAAATAGCATTTTTATATGCATTAAATGAAATAGATATATGGGGTGTTGATGTACTTAGCTGTATGCAGATGAGCCTTGCTCCATTATTCTAATGAAAAAGAGTGCTGGTATGATTCCAACTTCAATGGAGGTTGCCATCAAGCACAGGGCATTCATCAAACGTGGCCCAAATTGATTGGTTGGTAACCTATCACTTTGCTTTACTATATTTGCTGAGGATCTTGGATGTGGATTCTCTTCAATGAGCTCTTTTATTACCTTCTCAAATTGAAATGCATGATCGGACAAATTAACAAGAGATTGGGTCATAGATTCTGGAGATTGTACGGCTCCGTTTAGTTCGAGGGTTAAATTTTGAATAAGAAAAAAAATGTTTTATCTTATGAGTTTAATGCAAAAAAAATTTAGGAGTCGTTTGGTTCAATGTTATATTGGTGTTATATCATGTTATTTAGAGAAAATAATTGTTTGGTTTAATGATATAAATAATTTTCTATAAATTTATCAAATTATTAATTAAAAGACGACATCTATATGTCATGATATCTAGATTACATGAAATAATATCAAGAAAATAATGAACCAAATGCCCTCTTAGTTTAATATTGAGAAGTGTGTAAAACATGAAATAAAGTTAATTCTAATATTTGTATTTTGTTTGGTGTGTAATAAAATTGATTTTTATAATTAAAATTTATATTGCGTTAGAAAAAAAATTTGAATCAAACGAGGCTTATTATTATGTTAGAACGAGCTATTTATGCAAAAGGTGGCCTTAAAATCTAGGAAAATTTACAGACACATCATAAAAAATGTATTATTTACATTCAAACCAACCAAAACTTTGTATTTTCAGTTTAAATGAATCATCCCTGAAAGCTATTCTGACTTAATAGCTATCTTTTTGCCTTGCATGTGTGGGAGTAAATATTACACTGGAGAAAAAGAAGTAAATATTTTCAGAATAAATTTGGGCATAAATAGAGAAGATTTTTATGGCGTGTATGTGTTAAAATCTTCACATTTCCTATAATTATCAATCTGACCTTTTGCCACAAACTCTCCCTTGTAGGTGGTAAAATTGATTCATATTAAAAATTTTATTAGCCTACTTCAAAATAAGTAAAACCAAATCCATCTCTTGAAGTTATTTTGAAAATAGTGAAACAACTTGAAAACATATAATAGATTTTTTTTAATATTTATTTTTTTTAATTTATCTTTAAATATCACAATTTTTATATTTAATGATAATGTGATTTTAATTATAAATATTTAAAATAACCTAAAACAAATTTAATTAATCTCAATTCTATTAAGCAGGGACCACCCAATGGAAGCATATTTTATGAAATTAGAATCCATCCATAAATCATGCTAACTAACATGATACATAATCAAATTATTATTTAAAAATAATAATTACTTAATTTAATAATATATATATATATAAATAATTTTTTTTATAAAATTATATATTTATTAATTAAAAAAATACACATATAAATTAGGTGATGTAATATTAAAATAATAATGAATCATTATGACTGATTTGTTTATGCTTATATTTTTGAATTTAGAAATTCATGCGCGCAAAAATTGTGATTTCAGTGATTTAAATGAAATATTTACTGCATACGATGATGGGTTTTGAAGCTTCGATCAGCTCAGTTTTAGAACTAGGGCAAGCGATCCCGTTTCACGTGCTCTTTATTTCTAGGCAACACGCGCTACATCACCTAACTCCTTAGAACCCCATCTTCTAGAGAGAGCGAAAGAGAGAGAAGGAGAGCGCAAGAGAGATTGCATGGCTTCATCAGAAACCATATGCGAGAGAGAGAGAGAGAGAGAGAGATGACAAAGTACTCTGATCCCATTTCTAGAGAGAGACAGCGAGACCCCATCTTCTACCGAGAGCGAGCGAGAGATTGACTCTGATTTCATCGCAGGCGGTCAGAAGCTGTTGCACAGGTTGTGAAGCGCCCAGTCCCGGCGCTTGGGCTGCCGGCGGTGATCCAACGGCGGGTACATCCCGATCTTCGTGTCCGTCCTCCGCAGCATCTCCCACATCACGTGCACGTCCTCGTACTCACAAGTGCGCACCTCCTGCCTCAACCTCCCCAGCCCTAAAATCAATTAACAACAGAGAAATCGCCTCAGCCTTCCCAGCCCCCAAAAGCAGAACAATAAACTGAAGAGTAAGATCAATCAAAAATCCCAAACCCTAATTTCTTCTCGCGGACTTACCGGTCTTCGGCAATCCCAGGCGTGCGGCCATCCGGATCCAAAAGCGCTTCATAGACAATATCATTCTATCCCACCAGACCTCCATAGGATCGATCGATCGATCTCTATGTCGTCTTCTACGCTGATCCTCTTGGCTCTTGTTCGCCACGAGCTCGTGCTCTGTCAATGGAGCTCGACAGACGGGGGCCGACAGAGGAGGAAATAAAAGTCGGTGACCTGGGAGGCTGCAAACCGGAGAAACCGCCACGCGGCGGTCGCAGGCTGTTGCCATTTACCCAAGGCTCGTGACGCAGCGCGCTTAGAAGCGGCCTCGCCTTCCACGTGGCCACACCGTTAGATCTCCCCGTCAAACCAGCCCTGCGACCTCTGAATTTTTCTGTTTTTGAAATTTTCTCTTTTTTTATTTTATTTCATTTCTCTTATTTCCCTTGTGAGATAAGATAAGCATATAGAAGTTCGACCGTTAACAATCCAACCTTCTCGACCTAAAATTTAATTAAAAAATTTTTATTCGATTTTAGAACAATCTAAAAAATATATAAAAAGTGTATAATATGATCTCAGTTCAAATTTAATTTGATTCATTTATTATTGATTCAAGCTTAGTTCGAATTAAAGGTAATTCAACTTTCAATTAAATTTTTTTTTTTAGTAAAATCTTACGTATTAAGTTATGACTATTTGATTTGAATAAGTTTAATTTACGAAGAAAATTTAATGAAATTTTTCATTAAATTACTGTAAAACCTATGCAAATTAAATTATACATATAAATATATAAATAATATAATGTGTTTTTTAATTGATCTAATTTTGAGCCGTCTTCATTCATTTGATTCTATGTAAGTTCAAGATTGGATTGATAAAAATCTCGAGCCATAAAAATAATTTGTTAATTGACTTATTTAGATCGAGTTGAGCTCGATTTGATTCAAAATTAAATTTATTTTTTGAGCGAAATTAACAATCTTATATAGAAGGATTTGATCAAAAGAATATATAGAAGGTAAAAATGAAATTTGAAATTTTTATGTCTTTTATCATTGTTATTCGTTAAAATAATTTTAGGTTGGTTCCCATCCAATGCTTTTATCACATTTTAGATTAATGCTTGAATATTTGATCGTTGATCATACTCAGAATTTCTTATCAGTCATATTATTGCTTGATTATGATTAGTTATTTTTGCTAGTTGAGTATCGTACTATTTTCCGCTATCACTTATAATAGTGATCAATATTATCCTTTATGTCATCAAAGTCTTAGATATTTGAGAAGATCATGTTGTGCATTGTACATCTCATTCTAACTATGCATTTCAATATGATGCAGGTATGCAATGCACTGGTTGATATTTTTGGACACTGCGGTGTGTGATGTCGTTGTGAAGTTTCTTTGACTTTTCTAGTATTTGAGTTTGACTCTGTGCATTCAGTTGATATTTTGATTTATAATTGGTTTAAGGGTGTCGACCTTTACTTGAATGTCACAAGCATTTCACTTTTGGCATCTGTTGTTGTTACTGTTCTGAATAGTGTTCCTCCTGGAGAAGTTGCTTGTTGTGCTACTGCTCGGAAAGTAGGCAAATACTTTGTTGTTTGTCGACCTTATGGTATTGGCTTTCAACTGTTTGCATTTGACACTTTTGATTATTTGGCTTTTTATGCTATTTCATTTTTTACACAGTCTTTAAAATAAAAATCAGATTGTGAGGAACTTAGTAATTTCTTCTTTTGTCTTTCGTTATATTGATTTAGTTTCAAAAAGGTAATGTTGCTCAATTATTATGTCACATACAAGATGATAATGCTTTTTAATTTATTTTTATATTGTAAGAACTCAATTAATTGAAGTAATTAATGAATAAGAAAAATTTTATTTTATAATGCTCTTGTAAGTCATTAAAAAAAATTAAAATGAGATATTTGAACAGATTGAAAAATTATCACAATGTCTGCAATTTATGAAGCTGTCAAAAAGTTTCATATCAATATATTCTAAAAGATTATGATCATTGTTATTTAAAGTGTTAACAATCTTGTTTGCTCTTATCAAAAAAAAAAAAAATCTTATTTGTGATTATTATTATTTTTAATTTTTTATATTTAGACCTTAAAAACATTGAAAACAAATGCTATTAAAATATAAGCATTTCATTGTAAAAAAGCCATATAATAATTAATAAGTGTGATATGTGGCAAAAAAAAAGTTAAATTAGCATAACCTCCGTTGCATGCAATCAAAGAGTGGTCCATGCCACGTCAGCAATTTGTCGGGCCCACGGCCACGTAGGCAGCCCTAAAGTGTTCCAATCTTATGGATTTACCTCATGATCTTTTTTCCTACGTGGTTTTGCTTTTTTTTTTTTGTTTTGATCAGCCTATGTGGCCTTGTTATTATTTTACTAAATTTAATTTTTTGAAATTTAAATTTATCATAGGAAGATTTACATTAATAACATTTTAATTGTAAAAAATTATATATTTTATCATTAAAAATAAAATATTATATATATCATAATAAAATCTTACAATACTATATATTTCACATAATATTTTTTTAAAGAAATTATAAATTAAATTACTGTTGTATTTTTATAAATTTTATTCTATTACATATAATTTATAAGTTCATAATATAATTTTTCTTCTTACTAAATTGAGTTTAAAGTAAATTTTATATATAACTAATCTACAAAATAAATAATATTTAGAGTATATTGTCAAAGCTTAAGATTTAAAAAATTGGGTTTAGTTTTTAGAGGGCATTGGAATTAATATTTTAGATTATAAATTATAGTATGATTTTATCAAAAAATAATCTAAAATCTATAATTTTGTAAAATTTTAGTGTGATATATATAATATTTTTTTTTAATGGTGAAATATATAAATTTTCGTATTTAAAATATCCTTCACATAAATATTTTTATTGCTCATTTAATTCTTTAGTCACGAATATTTACATTTATATATAATTCTAAAGATAGAATATTTATTATCTTTCATCTCAAACAAAATTTTTAAAACATGTAATTAATAAATTTTTTGATGGTGGTAGAAGCAAATTTTAATTTATTATTTTTATCAAATTTTTATATGCATTAAATGTAATTTTAAAAAGTTACCTTTGTAATTTTTGCTAATTTTTTCTAATGAAAAAAACAGAATCGAATATTCTCTTATTAACCTTGCCAGGGCTTATTCAAAATTGTTCAAATTTACTTTATCCGATTGATTACACGTGGCATGTAACCCTCCAAAAGAGCTCTGATCTACCGTTCAATCCTCACAGCCAATTTCTCAGTAGTGTTTCCCTTAATTTACCTATTGAGAGATCCCCCTTCTTCTATAATATCACACTTGTAATTGCCTTTGATGAACACTCTTTTGACCTAATGAAGTTAATTCAATTGGCTTAGCTTTTGTACGTAGAAAGATCTCACCGAATCATGTAAATTATGCGTCTTCATTTTAATTGCTATTTTGATTCTTTTCTTCTCTTTTCTTGCAGGGTTACATCAGACAAGATCTTCTTCCAAAATACAACACTTGATTTCAGTCAAACACTTTTCTTCGTCAATTATTTATATAGTGAATTCTCCATTTCTCACTTCTAGAAAAAAGTAGTCTTATTTTTATTTTAATATCATCAAGCATCTTAATTTATTTATATTTGTCTTAATCTCTACCATATTGTTTTCTTATTTTTAATCAACCAAACTATCTCTAACAAGGTGCCTTCGTGTAGGGAGAGAGTGCTAAGTCAGATGTTTAGAGGTGAATCACATGGAATGCGTGAAGTGGTGAGACCCGCGAGTATGTGAAAAAAGAAACATATTGTTTCTCAATGAAGAGGCATTTTTATGTTACTTAACCGCATTTATTTGCTACATAAAATTGTTTGTATGTAAGCCTTAAAATAAACAATATAAGGGCATTTTATTGCTGCACATGATATATTTATAAAAATATTCAGCACATTTATGAATGAAATACGAAAGATCTAGTGTGATTATATTTATGCTGTGTTGGGTCATATGCAAATATTTGTTCTATGTAAGCCCAAAATCTGTTACATAAGACCATTTTTGCGAGCACTGAAATCTGTCAACGTAGCATATTTTAGGCTCTACGTAACATATCGTACCTTACAATTGTTCTTTAATAGGCTAGCAGTCTATGGGCTTATCTTGGCCCAAATAATTTGGGCCAATATTGCATATACTAATTTTTTTGGAAAATTTATGCATGACACTCTAAAATTAAACTTTTTATTTATTTTACCCCTAAAATTTGCGAATATATTTCTATGATATCCTTTAAATGGTTTATGTTTGTAATTTAATTGTTCTCAATTTAACATTAACGAAAGCATACAATTCAATTTCAAGAAAACTAATTCTATCAAAAAAAAAAACATCAAGAAAACAATTCTATTCTCTTTCACTGATTTTCTATAATTATCTTCAATTAGTTTTCTATCTTTTTTTTTCTTTTATTTTTTTATCTTTTTTTTGACATAATTATTAACGGGTAAAAATAAAATAAAGCTTGATGAATGAAGATAACAAACAGAATGAGATTGATAGAATTAGAAAGAAAAAAAAATATGTCATGAAAAGACCTGAATGGAGGGAGAGGAAAAAAAGAGATTTAATTGAAGATAATGTGTATTTTACATTATATTATGAAAAAATAACACATTAAAATGAGAAATATGGGGGACTCAAGTAAAATGGTTCATAAAATATGTACTTATCTGAATGATATCATAAAACGTAGAGGCCTGAATATAATTTACCCAGATTTTAATGTAGCAGTGTCTTGTTTTTTAGGCAAAAGTGTGCACATGCTAAGCTGAGAGAGAAATTCTGCTTGGCCGAGAGGACGCACAGGGGCCCGACGTGGTGGGGCGCGCACGCGGGCGCGGGGCACTAATTATGGGTGGCCCTTTTACTTATAAGGCCCTAGAGTTCTAGGATTTAAAAGTAGGTATGACTGTATCAACATCAGATTTTATATGCTCAGTCTCAGCTTTTACCCTCTGATTCAATTCGTGGGTAGAGATGACACAAGGCCAAACTATCGATGAAGGGACAAGACTTTCTCGTTAGACCAATAGATTTCTCAAGACTTACAGATGCACCAAATCCAACATATACTTCGTAAGGCATCAACTCTCGGATGTAACTGCTTGAGTAAATATAATCTTTTTTGTACTTCAACAGCTGGCTTCTATCAAAGAAACACATGTGTATTATCTCCAATTAGGGGCACTTTGACATGTCCATCCTGAATGGAGATGTCTCAAAATATCTGAATTAACTAAGTATGTCAAAATTTTTGATTCGACCAAATCAAATATCCTGAATTATATTATCACGAAACAATAGTTGAAAAAACTCATTTTGCTAGGTTATAGATAGCAAAATAAATCTTATTGATAAATATGAGAAATATAGATAGTAAAATAATAATATAATTGTAAGAACACTAAAATTAGATAGTTAAGAGAGAACTTCTTACAAGGAGATCCCTTAAGAAATTAAACTAAGTAGAGAACACGTATAGAAAGATAATTATATACTAATTAATCATCGGGTTCTCGACCTTGCATAGAATAAAAAATAGATTTTGCTTTTTTTTTCTAAATTGGATGATCCAATCACTCCTCAAGCCTCATATGGTCAACTCCAGATTTATACAAGATCACCTTAGTGGCCAATTATGAGAAAAAAACTAAGAGAAATCATTGCTGAATTTCTAATTTAAATCTCCTATTCAATTTCCTATACTAAGGCTAACAATGAAGTGAGTGCAAGTGAGTTAGTCTCAATTCAAATACGAATTTTTTGAGTTTAAGTCGAGCATAATTTTAGTTGACTAAATCTGATAGATTTTGAATTAATTTTTGAGTTGAATCAAGCATAAATTTTAATCTTATTTTCTAATCGAGCATATATATATATATATATATATAGGAATAATTTAATCTTAGCCCATAAAATAGATATCTCATTCCACACAAGTCAACAAAAAAATATATATCATTTGTGTTCCTCCTATCAAAAATTATTTTCACTTAGATCCTTTTTAATAGATTTTGTTTAAGTTGTTATTTAGAAAATCAAAACAACATATTTAAGAATTGAAATTTGCTATCAATGCAAGCTTAGTTATAAAGAAGAAAGAAAATTTGAGTTTATCATAGTAATTGAAAATATTTAAATAAGTATATTTAGTTTTATTAAATAATAAACTTAATAAAATTCTTAAAAAAGTCTCCATGAAGAAAACAGTTTGTGGGAGAGGACTAGACTTTCGTAATATATTTTTATTTTCGTTAACTTGAGTGGAATTGAGGGACTACTTGAGGGGTTCAGATAGAATTACCCCCTTAAAAATTTCTTTTCTAAGAGAAAAGTGTTTGAATTTGTTTAACAAATTATGCAAAATTTTGAGAGTACCTAATTTTGCTATTTGAGCTTGAGCTAAATAAGTGATTAGTTCACGAGATTGATGAAGAATTTGATATCCCTATAATCTCTTCTTGAGCACAAGCATAAAAGTATTCCTAATTAAGATGGCACTAGTTTGAAGAGTGATGCACTTACACATTGTTCGGCTTATACTCACAAAAGTTAGCGGAGCCACCGATTGTTTTGCATTCATTTTTGAGATCAACTCAGCTCGAACTTGATTTGTACTTGAAATTATTCGAGCTTGAGTTGACTTAAAATTCATTCTGAGTTGACTTGAAATTGATTAAATTTACATAATTATTAAAAACATATAAGCAGAATGGGTAAAATGGAGAAATGCTTCTAGTGTGTTGTACAATAGAAAAATTTTATCCAGAATTAAGAGTAAATTTATAAAACTGTAGTAAGACCAGCAATGATATATGATGCTGAATGCTGGCTTGTACAACAACAACAATAACAACAACCAAGCCTTAATCCCACTAGGTGGGGTCGGCTACATGAATTCTTTGTTTCCATTGCGCTCTATCAGTTACTTCATGTCATGATTGATTCGACAAGTTTTACGCTGGCTGTCGACTGCCTAACACAACCCTCCGCGTTTCTCATCCGGGACTTGGGACCCGGCAACGGCGCGTTAAACTATACAAATAAATATAGTTGAATGCTGGCTTGTAAAGTAAAAATATACAAATAAAATAAATATTGCAGTAATAAGGATGTTAATATGGATGTGTAAATATACATGAAAGGATAAAATGAGAAATGAGTATATCCGAAAGAAAGTTGGTGTTGCACTAATTAAGGATAAACTTAGAGAAAATCGGCTTAGATGATTTGGACATATAAATCGTAGGCCGATTGAAGCTCCAGTTAGAAAAATTGAGTTATTGAATTTTGCTCATGTACAATGAGAAAGAGGAAGACCAAAGAAGACATGACAAGAAACTATAAGGAGTGATCTTAGTTACTTAGACTTAGATAAGAATTTAGAAACTGATAGAGCACAATGGAAACAAAAAATTCATATAGCCGATCCCACCTAGTGGAATTAAGGCTTGGTTGTTGTTGTTGTATTAAAAACATATATACAATTTATGAAAATATAGAAACTATATATACATATCAAAATACATTTTTATGTATTTTCCGAAACAATACTTTTCGAGTTAATTTAGGTTTATATCGAGCGAGTCGTTCAAACTCAACTCGAAATAAAACTTGAGCTCGATTTGTGGCTCAAAGCTCAAATCAAAATCACTCAAGTTGAGCCCAAATTCAAGCTAGCTTCGAGCTTGGAGTTAGTTTTGCTTTTTAAAAATACAAAAGATAAATATATCACTTCTTCTATATTGAAATATGCATCTTTACACAAAATTGCAATAGTGCTAATTGTCCATTAAAGAATTATCTGTGTTATATATTTTTAATTGAAAATTTTAATTTATTAAATTATTTAATAAATCAGTATTTAATCTGAATAATTTAAATAAAATAAAATTAGAAATTATAATTAATTATTTTATTAATAATTTTTAGGGCTGCAGATCATTTTTAATAATACAATGAAGAAAAATAGGACTGGGAGGGCATGTAGGTAATTAATCCTTTATTTTTTGTTTTTGGCATATTTACGATATCTCCACTATGATTCTCATTCCTAACTCCCAAGTCCTTATTCCTCCTTTACTCCTCGGGCCTCGGGCCTCGGGCTCTGGGCCGGCCCGCGTCGGGCCAGTTCGCCGTACTCCTGCGCCTCCCTGCGCCGGCAACGCGTGCTCTCACCTCAGTCTGCCACTCTGCCCTTTTTTTTGAGTTAGACCAGTTAATAGTTTGAGTCAGTCGATTTTGATAAAAATATCAATTTTGACAATTTTAGTTTTTTTTATAAATTATTTAAATTTTATAAATCTAAAATTAAATTTAATAATAATAATAAATTATTATTATTACTTTTTTTTTAAAAAAAGAGTTCCTATAGTTTCTACCATATTAGATTGAAAATGCCAAAACTATCGAGTTTTGAGCAAAACTGAAACTCGATAAGTTTTTTGAATTTATTCCAATAAAAGAAATTCGAAGCTAGAAAAATTCAATAATCTCAACTGAGTTTTAAAATCTTCATTTGAGTTTGAGTAAATTTTTTATAATATTATTTTTATTTTTTTAATGAACAAAATTTAATAAATTAATTTTCGTGATTAAATTTTTTACTAGTCTATAATTTATATATTTAAATCATTTAAAATATTTTTTTTTTAAATTTAACTTTAATCGAGAGTATTTCAATATTTTCATTGATGTACTTATTTTTTTATAGAGACTTTCTGATTTATAAAAATATTCATATATAAATTAAAATTATTTCTAACAAATATACAACATATAATACATTTTTAGATCAAAAACAGTTTGAACTAACAAACTAGGAAATTAAAAAAAGAAAACTAATTATGAAATTTGTTAGAACTTTCTCTAACACCCCTTGTCGAACTCCAACTCAAGTCAAACAGCTTCTTAAATCAAGCAGCTCAAGTCGAACAGCAGCTCAAGTCGAACAGCTCAAGCCGAACAACAGCTCAAAGAAATATTACTAGATCGTACTCTCCGTACTACTATGAGATATTACTAGATCGTACTCTTTGTACTACTATATCAACTCAACATTTAAGACAGCATGGTGGTCCACTCCCTAATCGTCATTTGCAGGAATAGTTGTCAGATGTAGCAAACTGTACTTATTATATCCTCTCTTCTGCAGGCTATAAATAAGGGAAAGGAGGATGCGCTAAGAAGGAGGTCTCTCTCGCTGGCCGCACTGCCCCTCTTTCTCTCTCTCTCTATTTATCTCTTTTGTACCCATTCGGTCTCCCTTTAGAAATCCTCAAATTTTGTAAGAGAGAAGATTCGATTAGTGGATTTAAATCGCCTAGACGACGTCATGATTTTTCCCCCGAACACTCGAATTTTCACATAAAAACTATCACCTCATTTCATTCTATTTTGACATATTTTTTGTATCAATAAAATTAAAATATAGCAAATTGTTAAATATATTTGGATCAAGTACTGCAGTTCAACTTAAATGTCGATCAAGGTTTTCGTCTTTTAATTTAATTTCTATAAGAGTAAAATAATTTATTTATTTATCTTTTGATATCTCTTTTATTTAAATTGGACCTTCAAGTTCAATGACACATAGTTCAAGAGGTGACAAATTTATTTAAATTTTATGTAAAAATTAAAATTTACTCAAACATGCGTATTGAAATTTTTTAAAAAATATATATTTGTCAAATTTTTTTAATATAAATACAAACGAATCAGATATATATATATATATATATATA
>JAEMOT010000205.1:196650-222654 GCA_019297695.1 Apostasia ramifera
AAAAATAAAATTATAACATTATTTTAAATATTTATATTCTACTGTATTAAATATATATATAGCAGATATTTTTTTTATAGAAAATATGTTTTATGATTAAGTTCAATTTAATTTAAAAATTGACTCAAAATTAAATAAATTTTAACAGAAGCTCAGATTAAATTTGAGTAAAAATCGAAAATTTTAATTTGATGGGCTTAATTTTTTGGTTAAGTAGTGTGATTATAAATTGTTGGCAGTTATGAAAAACTTATTATATTGAAATTCTACTAACTAATATCCTAAATTTTTGTGCCCTCTTTAGTTCAACAACCATGATAGTTCCAGTGAAGTTGACTGCTATACTAGCAAGTAGCAACCCCTACATAAAAAAAAAATAAAAAAATATATTTATTTGAAATTAAATAGCAATAAATAAATTAATATTAAAGGTATCAAATTTTCATCGATTCTAATTGAGTACTTTATACGTATTAAATGGGCCAGATTTAAGTTGAAATTCTAATTTTGATTTGAGTACAGTTTAGGTCGATTTAAACTTGAACTCATTTATTTTATTTGAGGAAAAATCATGTCGTGTGTATTATTTTAATCTGTTCAAATCAATAACTTTGGTTTTTTTTTTTTTTTTTGGGTTTAAGCTGGAAGAGTTGGGCCCAACTTCCAACTGATTGACAATATTAACATCCATGAATATTATTTTTTTATATATTTTAAAGCATTTTGATTATTTAAAAGAAAAGCTAGACAGGGCCACTAATTAACTAATAGGTTTGGACTTAATTTATTAAGAAATATTTAATTCAATATTATCTCAGTACTATAATATGTTATATAAATATTATGTAAAAATATCATCAAATTAAATAATTATTTTTTATATAAAACATCATATAATATCATAATAAATTAAATCAAACGCCTTCTAACTTATTTGGCAAATTAAAATTTATCAATTGTAATTTAGTAGATTAAAATTGAAATTATAATTAACTAATTTATTAATATGTAACAAGTCTTTTTTTCAAGATAATTTTTAAAATTGTGTTATGTTCAACTTACGAGAAGTGGATAACTCTTGTGAATTGAGTTAGCCACTTCTACTTCGAGTGTAAAAATTTAGAAACTATCAAAAAAACCTTCTAAATATATTTTAGAAATATTTTTAAATTTTTTAAAATAAAGAGAAAATTATTTTAATATTATGATATAAAATAAAATTTATTTAAGGTCAAAAATTATATTGCATGTAAAATAAATTAATTTTTTTATTAAATTATGTATATAAAAAAAGTAAAATTATTTTTTCATGCAAACAAGGACACCAAATAAAATAATTTTTTCTAAGCCTGAAATGCATAAAAACTACCAGCTTGAACAAAAATATAAGAAGTTTTCAAAGCATATGAAGCAAAGTGGTGAGTGGTGGCCTCTGAAAACAAGGGACCAAATTGCAAGTACTTTAAAATATGACCAAAAAATGTTACATATAATTTTTATCTTTACATGAAAATCATATTTTAATCCATTTTTTTTTTTTGCCTCACAAAATTTTGAGGAAAGAACATAGAGAGATCCTCTTTTTTAAGTCCAATAAACAATGCTTCTATATAACTGACCTTGGTGACCCTACAGACTAGTTTGAATCTCTATAAAAAGAACACTTTCAACAACTCCACCCTCATCACCAACTCATCAATATAAAACACAACAGAAAACTCTTATTCACATCTTCTGCCACTCTGACAATGGCTATACCAAGCCTGAACAGCATAACTAGTTGCAATGATTCAGGCATTGTGACCTCCATGGCAGCTTTAGCTGTTTGCTTGTAGTGGTTTTCAACAGTAATGCTCTTCATATTTTAAATAGGGGTGTCCAGTCTAAACTCATAACCCTAAAATTTATGGGTTAGGATCAGATCATTTAGGCATTGGATCGAGTTCAGATAAAAAGATAATGAACCAAAAATTTTTGAATCAAGGTCTAGTTTGGGTCAGTTTAATCTGATTTCACATTGGGCTCAGGCCGGAGAATCTAATAAAGATGTTGGGTTGGGATCGGGTTGGCTCATTTCAAGTTAGGTTAGCTATGGGTTAGACTCAAACCAGGTAAAGTAAACCGTAATTGACACTCCTAATTTTATATGACTTCTCTTCATTTGATTACATCTGCTGAAGCATCTTTCAGCTCCCACACTAGAAGCTCATAGGCTGAAGAACTGGTATTTGTTCAGCGTGCTCTTTCAGATCAATATAATATTACTAATGAGTGCCTTTTGGCACTTTCTTAAAGCCCTTGCTGCCCCTTCATTCAAGTGAGTTGAAGAGGAAAGAGATAAAGGTTGACTGGTTCCTTTTCAATGAAGCTAGATCTCATTCTGCTCATTCTCAGCTGACAAGTTTCATCAGTGAGGATCTAAACTCCATGCTATAGCTCTTGCCTTCTCATTTTTAGTGCAGAATCTTCATTGCTAGATTTATTTGGATGCACTTTGATTCATTATTATCATTAAAATGACAGGCTTTAGGAGGAACTCAAACTCTTCAAAAAAGAAACTGTCTGAACTCGGGAAGTATTGAAAATACAGGCAGTCTAAAAGCAAATCTAGGAGGAAAAATGGAGAACTTTCTCAAACTTCATGGAAAGGAAGGAATGAAGAGAGCAATGCTCGAACAAGAAGACACCTTCAGGCAGCAGGTAGCATAATTACTTATCATTCAAAATTTTGAATAATATCGTCACGATTCACATTAAGATTCCACCTTTCATGATCTCACTTCATGACGCATGTGGTGTTAGTTTTATATCGTAGTTTATTTTTACCTTTCCAGCACTCATCTTGTTTGTTTAATGACAGTTTTATCACTCAACGTTATCCAGTAAATGCCAAATTACCTTGTTATACATCTTAACGTTTTCTATGTACTTGCTTGCTTTCAGGTGCATGAGCTACATCGACTATACCGAGTGCAGAAGCATCTAATGAAAGAAATAAAGATGAACAAGATAAAGAAACAATGGGTTCAGAAAAACCTGGAGAACAAGGCTGTATGCAGTCACATTGACAAGACAAGACCGCAACGACTGCTTGATTTAGAGCTTCCAGCAGAAGCTTACATGGAGGATGAGAGAGAGCTGATCGAGTTGACGCTGGCCACTGGAAGCAGCTGCAGGAGGAAAACAGAAACATATAGTAATAATAATACTTCAGATTCTGCAGGTAGTTTTTCTTCTTCCAGTGAATTGAGAGAGCTAGAGCTATTTGGCCATGGATGGGGAAATCCCAAAAGGCAAGACATATACTTGACTGCTCACAGAGAGAGGAATAGTGGCTTTGATGTTGAGAGGAGGCTTCAGCAGCCGCCATGGCTGCTCCCACGTTTAAGTCTAAAGATGAGTTGAAGGTCATGTAGCATTCAAATTCAATCAAGAGGCCATGACATGATAGTTCTTCAGCTAATCATCACAGTGCCTAACTATTTTCCTTTTCAAAAGGTTGATTCATTGGAAGGAAACCAGACGATGTATCAGTTCAAGTGAACACTTCAACCTCGAGTTTGGGTCCAGGATTTTTATTTGAAAGCCTTGTTTTGGTGAGGGGTTATCAACCCTATTCCCCTTTCAAATCAAGTTTAAATTCATAATTCCCAAACACTTAATTCTAGCATCCTACCTGATTTCAATCCACATTGTCGTTTTGCTTTATATTTGTATGAATAACGATGTTACCGACAACTATATCTTTTTTGCATTAAGAGAAAAAATAAAGCACAAATAAGTAATCAATGTCTAAAATCCCTAACCAAACAAGGCAGAATTAGGACGAAACAAATTTAGAAAACAGGTTAAGCTCATTGTTGAAGCTCTATTCTATGTCAAAATAGGATGAAACAAGAGTTTAGCTGCTAATGGCTCTCCCATTTGTGAGGGTAGTACTTAATATGTAACATACTCGACTCTATATTTATAATAAGGGTTCTTTTAGAAACAAGAGTTTAGATAAATCTAAAATTTACCTACATCGTTCTCCAACTGGTGCCATCTTAGGAACACGATGTTTGTTGGACAACCAAAACCTCAGCGTCTTGGCTTCTGCTCAAGAAGAAATTATAGTAATAGAGCTATTTTATGGCAGATTATCAAGTTCCTGATCAGCCTCATGAACTAAGCTCGCACTTAGCTGAAACTCAAATAGCAAAATTAGGTATTCTTAAAGTTTTGATCAATTTAAACACTTATTTCTTAAAGAAGACAATTTTAAGGGGGAATTCCGTCAGGCCCTTTTGATAGATTCTCAATTCCATTAAGATCCACAAAAGCAAAAATATGTCACCTAGTTTCCTCCCGCCTAAAATGTTTTCCACATGGATGCTTTTTAATGAATTTTGTTAACTTTAACTATTAAGTTACTATTTTTTAAATCAAAAAATATAAGTTTAAGTATTGAAAATATATTTTAAGCAGATTTTTAATTGTTATTATAACATCAATTTTCCCTTATTCTCTATATCCTAAGATAGTAATTTTAAATGCTTTAACATTTGAAAAAAATAAAATAAAATAACAACTTAATAATCAAATTTAATGAAATCCAAGATAATATATTTTTGTTTTTGTAAGTCTGCATGAATCCTGAATGAGACCTAAATAAAATTATCTCAGATTTTAAATACATATAAAAGAACTGGTCCTTGTTAGCAATGCTCATTTTTTCAAGTGATGTTCCCTAAAGTTATTGACAGACTAATTCCATATCAACTAGAAGGAGTGGTACGTTGCAATAAAACTAATATCTAGAAAATTAAACCTCAACTTCAACAAATAATCCCATATAAAGATAAATCTCATAAAAATAGAAAGAATACTGTAACTTGTACAAGCCACATTTATGTAACTAGTCTTCACAAAAAGGTAATGTGCCAAGCAGAAAAGTGTTGGGAGGCACTTAAATCACAATATGAAGGATTCAAATCTCCAATATGGTTCTGACCTGCTCTGGTGAATGCCTTACCAATGACTTCGGATCAGGATAGCAGTTCTTTGGGTCAACAACAGCTCCATAAAGGAGTTCATGAGCCTCTGCAAGTGCCTTTGCAACTCGGTCGCATGCATCAGAACGCAGCCGAGGGACTTGCAACGGCTCAAATTCTGGAAGTGAACCTTCAATTCCAGTCAGCATTCCATAGAAAGACCTTAAGCAATCTGATAGAGCTTGTGGCGACATTTCCTCCACTTCTGCTAAAGGCTGGGGTTCTTTCTCTTCATCCAAATTCCGGATGTAGCTTATTTTGCTTAAAAGGTCACATCTTCTGAGGACTATCTCAACTTCTTTTTCGACAAGAATGCGAAGCTGAGTCTCGATCATTGAGTGAAGAGTGTTTACGTAATTTGATGCAATTTCATACCCAACTAGTGGCTGCTCAATGGCTGACAGGCAATTGATAAGGTATATTTTGGATGAGGATTCAGCAGTCTTCAAGTATGATAAGAAATGAACAGAATGTGTCAGTGTTAGTCCCTAAACAAGTTTATACAAGAAGTTTTCACATTCAGTAGTAATGCACATGTAATTTTCAGAAGTAGCAGCATCAGTTGGGGCAAATGGGGATAAAGTTAAGCAAATGAGTTTGTATTAGCACATCATTCATACACTTTTCGAGTGGGGCAGGAAGAAGAGTTGCCTCTAGAATTGAGAATGAAAATCTTGATGACATACTTTGGACAGAAGTGATTGAGCTGGGTCTATTCTTTTTTTTTTTTTTTGAACCAATCTATTCATTTTAAATGTATACAAATTGGCCATTCAAAAAAAAAGTATACAAATTGAAAGTACTAGTTCTAATAAAGCTCAGCTGTCTGTGAGCTTTACCCGAACTCGTACAAATAAAATAGGGTAGTGAGAGTAGTGAGAGTGGAACCACACATTTAACTATTTAAGAGTGGTTATGAAATAATTAGAACTGTCCAGCTAAAGCCAAACTATAGAATACGTACAAACATGCAGAAGTTTGTGATTATGACCTTTTTGTGGAGTTACGATTGTGTACACAAACCTGAGATATAGTGAAATTGTTCTTAGTCAAAATTGAATCTATTGATAAAGACTCCCCGCTGTTTGGGGTGATTTCAGAACTTGTTCTACTCTTTCTTGAAAGTGCTCCTTTTGACTTCTGAGCCTCTGCTGCTTGTTCACACATCTGCAAGAATTAACCATAACAAAATTCAACTAAATTCAGCTTAAAGGTTAGCGTTACATAACTAAGAAAACCAAACTTTGACTGGAGTAAGTGAAAACAAAGTTTGACTGGAGTTAGTGAATTGCAACATTTGCATTGCACACCAAAGGATAATATTTGGTAATGAAAATACATGCTACAAATTTTAAAAATAAGGTCTCCCAAAATGTTGCTTAAAATTTTGATCAAAAAAAAAAAAAAGTTGCCTAAAATCTTAACTGCATGACGAATAAAGAAAACCCACGTTAATGATACAAATCTTAGGTAAATGGCGCCAATATTGTCAAACTTCCAAAGATTCCGGTTGATCTGGATATTATCTGCTGTGACCAAACGTTTAGGCTACGTGGAATCAGCAAAATGATCACATATCCTCTTTCTTAGCAAATAACAGAAGAATTAAACACAAAACACATAAAAGTTGAGTAAGGTACCTGAACAATCGGATCAAGTAAAGCAGCTATCACTGGATCAAAATCTGGTTTCTGTCCAGATGCTGGAACCATCATGCCATTGTAAGTTTCGATAACCTCAACCAGCAAAGTGACTCCTTCTCTTACAGCTTGAGGTGGGGTTAAATCAACCGCAACCAATGGAGGATACCGTAACAGCTTATCTCCTCGATTTTTCAAAATATTAAGGAATGTTTGGTGGGCAGCATCTCTGAGTAGCCAAAGAGTATTGCAGAGAGCAGTCTCCCTTCCCAACAAGTCTGAAATCTGAAAAGCAATGATGCTTCAATTTACCTCAACATAAGGATATGCACTTTTCAAAAAAGAAGGGAAATAAATGATACAATAGTTGAAAGTCATCTATATTCATCAATGTAGGAAACTCACAGTGTAACAATAGAACTCCAATGTATTACTCAGTTTATAAGAAACAATAAGACTAGGTTGAGACTGCAAAACTTGTTCAACTCTGATTTTGAATGGTCGACATGCCCCTTCAAATATTCTATCAAGAACAAACATGAAGTCAGGTTCAGACTTTGCATTGTCACTGTCAGTGCACCTCATAAATCTACGAGCAGCTGATCCTGTATCTGTCAGAGCATCTGGATCAAGTAGTGCAAGTACCAGTTCCCTTTCTGATGCAATAGCCTTTACAAGAAAAATTCCACCCATCAGTAGAGTTAGAGTTAAATCCCACATTACCAACTGACCTAAAAGCTTAAGCTTATAGGCCATAGCAAAGGAATAATTTTATATTCTTACATGCCTCTCATGTGCAAGCTACTTTGCTTTGTAGTGTGATTAAATTTAGCATATGCCTTTTTTTTCTTTTTTTTTTCCACCTTATGCTAGAGAAAATTTGGAGGTCACCATGGCCTGAATTTGAAACCTTGGCTTTGATATCATATTAAATATCAGAGGAACAACTAACCTAAAAGCTTAACCTTGTTGGTTTTACCACATGAATAATTTCATATTCTTAAAAATAGATACAAAAAATGAGAAGTGAACAAAGATTTTGAGGAAATTGACCTGATGTAGCCATCCCAACATATCACCAACGTAACGCAAAGGATCATGAGCATGCACTTCAATAGGCCTTGGGAATCCTCCAGGACCTCCTCGAGTAAGAGCGCTTATAAACCGTCTAAATAAAGCATGATGCCTCATATTTGCAACCTGATTTCACAGCAAATTAGTGTTCACACTAATGTTGATTGACTAACGGCAAAGCTGGTCATAAGTTAGGAGAGACCTCCTCAGCACAATATTTGAAAAGAACAGGCCTTTCTTTCAAGCATCGTACAGCTGTTTTAAGAAGATCGCTGACTTCAGGATTATCAGTATCCCCTAACTCTTTACACTCTGCTTGAACCCACCTGTACTACAAAGCAGGGTAAAATCATAGGCAGAATGTCTCCTATAATTGTTTTGTGCATATGCAGTAAAAATCAGATGCAGAGGAAAGATCCTAGCTGATAAATGGTAGGCATAAGAAAAATCTTCGATAAAGGAAGAGTTGGCTTCATGTTTGCTATTAAGCAATTTATTTCATGAATGCTAAGGAACACAAAACCAAACTACTAATTACCATAGTCAGCTCTAATACAAGCCATCACCACCCAACTGTTTTATGATTAACAAACTGTTCATAAGTCCCAGGCCTCACTTGGAGGCTAGATGGCTACAACTTCTATGCCAAGTTCTTGCCTAATATGTATCAGTTGTTGGCTATACAATTTAGTTTCATCCAAGAATTTTCATATCCACAGCTATATATAATAATCTGCATTCCTATCAGGGGTTACGTTCCCTGAAATTATCAGGTATTATGCTCCTGTGACATCCTCACAGCCCATATATTATATCTAATTGATGCAATTCCTCTAATGCTTGCAATATATTCCTTACTGCATCAAAATGGTGGGTCATGTTGTCATTTTGTACTTTATTGAATTCGTTTAGGTCCTCATTGCAGGAAAGAATCACAAGTCAAAAGAACCATGACAACTACACATATGCATGCAAGTCGAGCATTTTGTGTACAACTTAGGTGCAACTGCAAACCCTCTAGTATTTATTAAACACATAGATGCAACTGGCAACAGGCCTATCTGAAAAGAACTAAGAAGTGTACTCTGCAAGTTTGCACAAATAGGTACCAGCAAGATTTCACAATGCTGCAGAGCTGATTCATACAAAATACATAAACGGCAATTAGCATTTTCTGCATCCAGAATATAATAGTTCAAACAATGTGAATTCTTATCAAAAGACATTTACCTGCATAGCCTTTCATATGCACCTTCTTGGTAAACAGACATCATATCCATGAGCTCCAAACCAGCACGCTGTTGAACAAATTAATCAACAGAGCCACAGGCATAAGTAAATTCATATTAGTGAAAAAAAGAAAAAAGTAAATTCATATTAGTGTCACCTTAAAATACTAATTAATTTTCACCTGGTTAGCAAAACATGTCTGTAGATTCCGTTCTTATGTTATGGGACAATGTCACAATGCATTCTAATTGTTCAGAAATGATGAAAATTGCTAAATGCTTTTGCAGGAAGAGCAGCAGTGCATTTCAATATGGACTATTGAAGTAAAAAAAGCATGCGTTCCCACAATTTTAACTTTATTTAAGGGAAGTAGAAAACCCAAAGTGAATTTTACGTCTCATGATTCACCAAAAGTAATGATAATCTCAGATCCTTTATCGCATGCTTATAAATTTAACATATTTATTATTGGGAATCATTGCAGCTTTTTGTAAAGATTTATGTCAGGATTCTTTATATGTTAGTAAGAATTCAAATGTTGATCAATGAAACATTGTGTGAGAGTGCATTATACAAATAGCTAATTGCGAGAACGTGGGGATAAGTGCAATACTTTTTTTTTGTGATATGAGGGATAAGTGCAATAATTAAATTGCCTATTGTTGAATAAAATCATACAAAAGAAAAAACAGAGTGCAACATTACATGAATCATTCCCAACCCTGGCCATATAATTGGTGGGAGCATTATGTAGAACCTAGTACTATTTTTGGTAGACCAGTTACAGAAAAAGGTACTCCACTGCTCGAGCATATCTTAATATCTGCAGGGTGAGCAACTAGGAAACGCATTTAAGAATACACACACAAATAGCTTTTGAGACCACCATACTAGAACATGCTCGATCCACTTAAAATGGGGATCAAAATGCCCCCCTTAACACTCATTTTCTTCTTGAATGGAGGTTACCAGTTTTGACAATATAAGATGGGCAAAGTCCACATTCAGAATTTTTTTGAAATTAGCATAGAACACAAAGCAACATAATGTTGGTATCACCGGTTAACATCAGACTATAAAAATGGAAGCCAACAAAACTTGCATGATTATCTGAAATAAGCTTTTTGACCACATTATGCTAGCTGAGGTCCTTGAATCTTATATTTCGTAGGCTATAGTTCAGTTAACAGCATATCCGAACAAGGATTGAGATAATTAATTTCTACTCATTTGGTTACAAGGGGTGGCTGTAACTTCAGTTTTGCATAAAAAAAGGAAGACGGGCAAAAAGATGCAAAATAGCATATGATCTAATGTTTTTCTAGTAAACCTTGGTTATGAATGACTATTCATCAGCAATAATTGTGCAGACTGCTGCCATAGAAAAGTAAAGAAAAAAGTAAGCTACCTGGTGATGCGTCCTTAAAAGTATCTTGCAGTTAGCATGTATATCTTGAACATGATGAAGTGCCTTAAAGAAATTCTCATTCAAATCTTCTTCTCTTAGTGCACTAATCTGAGTGTCACAAGAACACGCATAAAAGTAAGAAGCCAGTTGGTATGGAAGTCAATGGTTGCAATGAATAAAACTTTAAAGTAAAAGGAAAAATCAAACACAGTTACACAGTTATGGCTTTGTGCCAAAAGGAAAGTTAGCAGCATGCCTCTTCATTAGACAATTGATAATCACGAAGAAAACATGAAACAATTTCTTGGCGCTGTGTAGTAACATCTAATTCCTGCTTTAGCCTCTCAGTCGTGTTGATGATATCACCAGTACTTGCACTGCAACTGCTTAATGCCTTTGCTATCCTGTCAAATAGAAGGCTTAGCACAATGCAAAATTTGACTCAGCAAGCGACTGAAGTCATTCGTGCATGGGAAAATACATGAAAACATCTTTATCATGCATGATAAGCAGTGATAATTCTTCGAAAGGGCAAACTCCTCAAGAAACAGATAAAATAAGAATAAACAAAGAGTCAGGGGTTTAAAGGGACCTTCATGGGGTTCCTCCTAATAATTTTCTCTCTTATTACTTCAATTCATCTGTTTTCTCTGCAATTATCCACTATTTTTTCCTTTTTTTCTTTTCTTCATCGATGTTTCATATCAGTGTCTTAAGAAAAATTCATTCAGAAAGAAAATAAGGAAATCCCAAGTTGTACTTGGAAGAGAAGAATCATGAATTTAAAGGGACATTCATGGGGTTTCTCCTAATAATTTTTTTTCTCTTATTACTTCAATTCATCTGTTTTCTCTGCAATTATCCACTATTTTTTCTTTTTTTTTTTCTTTTCCTCATCGATGTTTCATATCAGTGTCTTGAGAAAAACTCATTCAGAAAGAAAATAAGGAAATCCCAAGTTGTAGTTGGAAGAGAAGAATTTTAACAACTTAATGATACAAGTGCCTTAGCACAGTTGGATATCTCCCCTCAAACATGGAAGGAGATCGAAGATGTAAGTTGCCCAAAGACAGGACCACAGAGCAACAAGTTGATGCATTTTGAATAGATTTATGAAGCCAAAGATACAACTTTAAGAAAGAAGGTTGAGAACAATAGAGAATATCTATAGAAACAAAATGGAATCTTGAAAAAAGTAAGGGCTGATTAATCATGCTAATATTCGGGAGCATTTTACAAGGAGAAAATGGGCACATGCTTGTACTCATAATAGGATCATGAATCAATGCTACATACCATTAATTAACAAAAAAAATAAGACTGAAGTCCGTCATTACCTAAGTGATAAAATTAATTAAGAAAAACTCTTGAGATGGTATTACGAACAATATATATTATGAGCAACATAAGAACATAAATTTTCATCTTGTACTATCTTATCTACAATGGTCCAGAAAGGCAATGTTCAAAAGAACTTAAGAAAGCAACACACTGGCATTAAAAGAAGCACTCTCTTTCTCTAGCTCTTCTGTTTCTTTTACAACAAAATAATAGAGAATGAGAGTTACTCCAATCAATAGTTGCATATAATTTACCGTATGGCTTAAAATTAAAGCATGACCTATTCATCGTGGCCTATCATTTCTTAGTATAATGGATTTCAAAAAATTCTCAAAAGCTCCTGAAGTAAACATAATCCTTGGCATAGAATTTGAGATAAAGAAAACAAATAAAATAAAGAATTTAGGTTATTTTCAAACAGTAAAACAGATTAAAGAGGGTTATGACTGATGATTGATCATCAATGGCGTCCATGAGAATGTAGACAGAAAGAAACTCACTGATCGCAGCATTCAGCCAAGGCGTCAACCTCTTGTTCGACACTATCCAAAGCCTGGAACACATCAGGAAAATTTCAATTCTACAACAGATAAGACGAGGATAGCTAAAACGTAGATGAAGCAAGGCTCACTTGCTGAGCGGGAAGAGACGCAAGAAGAAAATGGTGGTTTATCGTTAGAGATCGCTGCTCGATGGAGGAACGGAGGTTCCTACGCGCTTGCGGACTGTTTTCCGTGTAGAATGTAGAGAGGGTAGCCAGCGAGTCTAGTAGATCGGGGCTGTCCGTCCGAGTCTCTAGCACCTTCTTCAGCTTCCGAGACAGCCCCGGCGCTAAGCTCACTGCCGCCATCTTCTTCTTCCTTTTGGCGCCACCGCCGCCGCTTCCCTCCCGCCTCCACTGCTATGCGTCTGGTTTGGTCGGAGTCGGGATCTCCGACGACAGATTTGAGGGTAACGAGATCCGAATCACGTGACCACTATTCCAAATTGGGCCTTCCCTGTTTGGCGCTAGGATCAAAACAGGACTAAAACAGAATCAAAATGATATTAATTTAAAAAATAATGATAATAATAAAAAATAAATATTTTAAATTATTTTACATAAATTCAAATATAAAAAATATTATTATACTTTATATACTCAATAATTTAAAATAAAAATATCAACTTTATTTCACATTCTAGACCAAAATATTCAAATCGAGTATTTTGATATAAGATGTGAAATAAAATTTATATTTTTATTAAAAATTATTAAGTATGTGAAGTAAAATATTATTTTTTATATTAAAATTTATGTAGAATAATTAAAACAATTTACTTATTATTATTATTGTTATTTTTTAAATTAGTACTATTTTGGTCCTGTTTTGGTCCTTGCGCCAAACAGGGTTCTGTCTCCCTGGAGAATCCCAACTAAAGAAGAGATGTTTCCTTCATTTTTTTTTATGTGGTATATATATTTATTTTAGAGAGCATTTAGTTCATGTTATATTATCTAAAAATAATAATTATTTAATTTAGGGGGCATTTGGTTCAGTGTTATCTAAATGTTATGTTATGTTATTTTTAGAAAGTAATTGTTTGGTTTAATGATATCTTTAAATAATATTATAATTAATTATAAAAATGCCATTATACATTGACATCTAGATATCACCCTAAATTAGGCGACATCTCAAGATAACACCATCAATTTGTTATTATAATGTTAATAACTTCCAACTAAATAAAAATAATTTGAATAACATTGATATTTTCTAATATCATAGCATTGAACCAAACAAATATCCATTGATGAATAACAATAACATTTAGATAACATGACATCTAAATAACATTGACATTGAGATAATACTGAACCAAATGCCCCCTTAATGATATTTATAAATAATCTGTTATAAGATTATAAAATTATTAGTTAAAAAATAATATTTAAATATCATAATTATATAACATAATACTAAGATAACAACAAATCAAATAATTTCTTAAAATAATATCTAGAGGGTAAAATACTAATTTAAATAATTAAAAATGGGGGGTTTTCGCAAATTTTGCTCAAAATTGGATCACAACTTGCATTGAATTTTGAATCAAATTCAGTACAGTTCAATCCAAGTGCTAATTAATGACTCAAAATTTGAATCAATCTAATCTTGATCTGATATAACATTATGCTGAGTTTGTTTGATATTTAAAAACAATAATAATAGCAATAGTTTATTATATTAGTATATATATGCAATAGTTTATCGTATGATTATTTTATGACCGTTTCATATAAATTTTTTGAGTTCTAGAAATTATGTTTTCGTTAATTTTTTTTTAGCCATGAAATTAGAAGGGACAATTATTATCTAAAAATAAAAAAAATAAATTAAGGCCCTATTTGGTATGAAAATCAAAATTTAAACTAAAATAGTACTAATTTAAAAAATAATAATAATAATAAATAAATTTTTTAATCATTCTACATAATTTTTAATATAAAAAAAATATTTTTTTCCTTTACATACTCAATAATTTTCAATAAAAATATCAATTTTATTTCACATCCTCGATTCGAATAATTTGGTATAGGATATGAAATAAAGTTGATATTTTTATTAAAAAATATTAAGTATGTAAAGTAAAATAATATTTTTTTATATTAGAATTTGTGTAGAACGATTAAAAAAATTTATTTATTATTATTATTTTTTAAATTAGTACTATTTAAGTCTTTATTTGATCTTAGCACCAAACAAGACCTAAATGAAAATAAATATGACAGTTTAAATTTGTTTATTGAAATAGAGAAAGTTATTCAAAACTTAAATATATTTGAGTTTTGAGTTTGAATCAGTAACTAATAAGTCAAATCTAACTTTAATCGAGTTCAAATTGAACTTCCCGTATCTAGGGCTTAAATTGAATTGAGATTAAATTAAGGAGGCATTTAGTTTAATGCTATTTTGATAATATATCATATTATTTAAAGAAAATAATTATTTAATTTAACATTTATAGATAATTTTCTAAAAACTTATAAAATTATCAAATAAAAATAATATTTAAATGACATAATATCTAAATAACATGACATAATATCAAGATAATGTCGAACTAAATGTCCCCTACAAGTTTTTTATTTAAGAAATAGTGAAAGTTTCTTTTTTTTGTGATGGAAATAAAGAGCCAAATTAGGATAGGCTAGAAATCAGATAATTTGTAGTCCTATCACAAAAAAAAATTGTAATCTTAACTCCTACTTCAAGAAATTTTATTTCATTTGACCAGTCAGCAGGCCAATGGCCACGCTAGCAGTGAGTGGGCCCCACTACTGATGTAGCATTCCATATTGGCCTACCGAATAGAAAATTGCCCCTACCACTAGGGGTGTGTAAATTATGGTTTAAATCAGAAAATCGAATCGAACTGTTTAAATTTAACGGTTTTGTTGGTTTAGAATCTAACAGTTTAGTGATGATTTGATATTTTGAGTATTTCTGTTAATTAATTTGAGTTCAATATCACATATTTGAAAATCAAACCGATCGAACAGACCGATTATTAAATAACCAACATATAAATATGATTTTAGGATTGGGTCGGTTCAGTTGTATTATAATGTTTTACAGTATTAACTTTGAATCTATTGAAGTGATAGTGCATATGTATATTTATAAGTTTTTATAATATATTTTTATGCTAATTATTTAGTGTATTTTTCAAGTATGGTAATTAGAAAAAATTCTTACAACAGAGACTGTGTGAAAACTTGAAAAAATATTTTCTATTTTTGATAAACAGAAGAAATTTTTATTTTATAATTTTAATTAGGGGTAATTCAACTTAGGCCCCTGAGATTTACTCAACTTGCCACTTAGGTCCACAATTTTCAAAACATACTAGACAGGTTTCTAAAACTTACTGTATAGGTCATTATGGTTCTTAATATTTATAAAAAGCTTCCAATAAAGTACAATTAATATTTTTCATTAAAAAATCTATTAAATCAAAATTTTAATTAAAAAATCATAAAAATTTTTTAATATAAAATTACAGTTGTACCCCTAGCCCTCGCTGCGGCCTGTAGTGCGCGGACACCGGTGGCCGCGCGCATGCGGTTGCGTGTATGCGCGCTGCGGCGACCCGCAAGCGTGCCACGCTCGGACGCCCGCATGGGCCGGCATCCACGTGTGGTTGCTGTCAGCGCGCAGCTCCGGGCGCCGGCGACACTGCGGCGACTCGCGGACGTATGTGCGCGGGGCCGCGCGCGGACCCCAACATGCGCAGTGGCCCAGGCAGGCAGCCGTTGATCAAAAATATGGAAGGGTAAAAAAGGGTATTTTTATAATTTTAACAGCGTTTAACGGATACCGTTACAGAAAGGCTACAATGATCTATACAGTAAGATTTGGGGACTCATCTGGCATGTGTTTTAAAATTATGGACCTTCGTGACAAGTCAAGTAAACCTCAGGAGCTAAGTGAAATTACCCCTTTTGATTATACTATGATATTGATGTAATAATGTGTGCAACTGCTTCTAAATTTTTCCTACTTTTTTTGTTAGTTTATTTGGTGATGCGATTGAGTTATTAAGTTAAATTACCTATTATACTAAATTACTCTTATATTAAAGTTAGGGTAAATTACACCTAGGTCCGTGAGTTTAACATTTTATTATGCACATGTCACATTTTTTAAATTATAACATCAGGGTCTTGAATTTTAACAAATTAGGGTAAATAGCATCTGGGTTCCTCCAGTTTACTTGTATAAGCAAATAGGTCCCTTGAACATTCAAATGTAGCAAACTGGTCCTCCAATTTGATGAAATGTGTAAGTAGGTCTTTGGACTATAACAGACGTTAGAAATCATCCTCTCTCTCTCTCTCCTCCCTGCATCTCTCTCTCTCTCCTCCCGATCGCTGCCCACAGGAGACGCCGCGTGGCTACAAGTGGGTCCGGCGGCCACGCGGTGTGTGTGACTTACCAGCGGCCGCGCGGCTGCCGGCGGGTCGCGCCGGCGTTGTGTGCGACTCACCGGCAGCCACTCGNGGTGGGGAGAGAAAGGTGCCTCTCTCTCTCTCTCCTCTTGATCCCCAAGCACGGGTGGCGCCGGCGCGAGCCGCTAGTGGGTCGCACACGTTGAGCAGCCGCTGGGGTCTGGCGGTGTCGCCCGTGCGCGATGATCAAGAGGAGAGAGATATGCGGGGAGGAGAGAGAGGGTGATTTCTAACGTCTGTTACGGCCCAAGGACCTTCGTGCATATTTTATCAAATTGGAGGACCAGTTTGCTACATTTGAATATTCGAGGGACCTATTTGCCCATACGAGTAAACTAGAGTGACCCGGATGCTATTTACCCAATAAATTATCAAATGTGTCCCTTTTTATTTTTTATTGTTAAATTTTTTAAAAATTACCATTATACCCTCCTCCTCTCTCCTCCCGATCCTCACGCAAGCGCGAGGCCACGCGGCCGTGCGGCTGCCTCGTGTGCGCGGGGATCGGGAGGAAAGAGAGGGCAGCCTCTCTCTGCGCAAGCGCAAGGCCGCCGGTGGGTCGCACATGCCGCACGTGCGCGAGGATCAGGAGGAGAGAGGGGGAGAGGTATAATAGTAATTTTAATATTTTTTTTAATAATTAAAAAATAAAAAAAATTCATTTGATAATTTATTCAAACTAATCAATTAAACCAAATGCATAGGCCTACCTCCCTTTGAGACCACCAAAGTATAATTTTTTTTGAAAAAGTATATAGATAAATATATAAATATTCAACGAATTTTAACTAAATAGCTCCAATTTAAGATTTCGCTAAATCAAATAATTTACAAAAATGACGTAAAATACTTTGACACATTTTTAAAAGAATATTTTTGCAGGTTAAAATTATAAATTATTAAATTTTGGCGGAGCACCTTTCAATCCATGCAAGCTCAAACACACGTGACACTTGATGATAAGGTGCCAAACAGTCATTCACATGAATCCAATAATTTTTCTAGAAGTCTATTATAGTCTAAATAAAATATTAATGAGGAAGAGAGAAAGAAGAGAAAAAAAGGAAAATTTTTTACAACAATGGTTCGAGTGGAGCCATGGTTAAAAACTTGAGCCCAAATTTTGACTTAATATTTTAGCGGGATCGAGTCTAAAAGCCTGATATCAATTTATAGATTTATTTTTTTATTCAAATTCGCCCAAATAAATATTAAGTCTTCCTGCCCATTGATCGTTGAAAGGGGAAAGAAGAGGGAAAGTAAAAAAGAAAGAAGAAAGAACAAAATGAGAGTGAAAAGAAAGAGTTAATTTAATTAAATGAAACAATAAGAGTAAAATTAGATATATCAGAAAAAAGAGTAAAATTAAATAATTGAAGAAACTAATGATAGAAGGATTTTGATATAATATTAGGTAAAATATATGACCTAAAAGGAGATTTTTTTTAAAAACTATGAACTTATTCATAATTATTGTAAATTATCAGAACCTATAAGTGATTTGCCTTAAAAATAAATCCCCAAAACTATTGTTTTATTTAAAACAAAAATCAGTGCAACTCAAGTTTTTATTAATTATTTAGAGAAGAACACGTACACCATTTATGCTTATTTCATGAGAGGACAACCTCATGTTTATATGAGTATATCAAACATTGTTTTTCTCTTCATATTATAGTATGCCAACATTTACAAAATAAAATAAAATCTTAAAAATCACAAATAATGACTTGAAGAATGACACCTTCGTTGGTTTTGGTTCCTGCAAAAAATTTTACCACACTGAATTAATTTAACTATTCTAATGATCATATTATTGCTAATAAAAAATGATCATATTATTTAGACATATGTGCAACTGATAAATAAAATTTAATTAATTATAATCAAATTAAAATAATAGGCTAATAAATATAGGATATAAAGACTAATCTCATTCTAAAAATAAAATATATGATATAAGTACCATAAAAATAAATAAACAAATGAAATATAAAGAGATGATTTAATCTGAGCTATCCATGATAAAAATAAGTATGCATCAAGGAGATTTTCCCTAGGTTGACAATTAGTCTAAAATTTCTCTTTTATATTCGTAAGAGGAATATCTAGTTCAGGAGTAGACCTCAATCTTATTTTTTAGTACTTGCAGTAAAAAACGATGTCTTTGTTATATTATGTCCTATTGTAGCAATGAAGTTCTCTATTTTGCACTTTGTGGACTAAAACATGAACTTAAAGCTTGTGAAAAGAGTATATGGTCGATTTTTCATGCAAAAAGGAGAAAACTCAGGACACATGATATGAAAATTGAGAGGAAGATCCAAGTGAATTATTGAAGAAAACATGAATACAAATCCCTCTGACCTCAAGAACCCTGTGCATAGGTGTAATTCACTTCAAAAACTATCATACCTCATATTGAAGGTCAGAAGAGTTACCCTCGGCACTCTCTAGAACGGATTTCCTCTTGGCGCTCAGCTCTTCTCCAGGCATCCTGAAAGTAGTCATCAGATTTTTCAGCAAATTATACGAATGAAAGATTGTTCAGAAATTTCGCTGCTAACATTTAAACATAAACTGCAAAGCAAGGTCACCTTGTCCTTCTCAAGCTTTGAAAAATGGGGCCTGAGACAGTTACCTAAACTTAAGCCTCCCCATGCATCTTGCAGCTCATTCTCTCTTGCTTTCAATCGACAATTTACACTCTTGATGGTATTTTCAGTATTTCGAGTTGCTGCAGACTTGATTTTTTCAAGTTTGGATTCGTGTTTGATCAAAATGTCATCAAGACTTTCTATCATGTCAGCTTGCTTCTCCCTTTTTGTTATTATGAAAGAGCCTTCTTGAACGGCTGCTAGCTTGTCTTTCTCAAGCTTTGGCTGATGCTTTACCAAGATCGTGTCAAGTGAATCGATCTTTTCAAGCTTCTGATCTCTTTTTTTCACAACAACCCCATATGTTTCATTGATATTTCGCATTTTCTCCCTCTCTGTCCAGTGAACAGGCTTAACAAGAACTTTATCAAGGCTTGTCTGTTCGAGCACATTGGTTTCATCTCCATTTTGACATGAAAAGGACTTCAGTGTCTCCAGAACAGCTCTTTCAGATCGGGACATTGTGTTCCAATTTGTTTTTTTGCTTAGTTTCTGAGCATGGTTCTCCTCCTCCAACATGAATGCATTGGCCTTGAGGTTCTTCTTATCTTCAATCTTCTTTGCTTTAATCTTTGAAGAACTTTTGGCTTCCTGAACTTCTCTTTCGAATTTGGAAACACGCTTTATGAAAATCTTCCCAAGGTCCATGGTGGACTCTGATACAGATGAAATCTGTCTCAATATACCAGATCTTCCATCAGATTCTCCCCATAAATCTTTATTATTTGAGTTTCGAGCTTGTTCAACTTCTCTTTCGAGCCTCGTAACATGTTTAACCAAGAATTTATCCAGACTTGGAAGATCTGTGATATCCGTCCTCCTCATGCATTTGTATGTGTAGTGATCCTTGTTGCATTCCATTTCTTGCAAAGCAGCATTTAAACCGCATGTAGCAACAATAGTAGTAAGTGATGCTAGCTCATCTTCCTGAAGCTCCTTAAGCCTATCAGTCATTTTGTTCACAATTTCTTCAAATGAACTACATGTACTACTTTCGGTACTTGCTTCAACAAATTCATTCTGGTCCTTAAGTTCATCAACATCAGGATTTTGACTGATTTTTTTCAACAAATCCCTGAATTCATCCTTATTGGAATGAGAGTAGCAATTAGCAAGTTTAATGAACGCCTTCCTGACAGCTGCCGAAACTTCCCTCTCCACCTGAAACGCTGTTTCAAAAGAAGCAGTGACTGAATGTGTGGACTTTCCACCATTATCCAACGAAGATGATTGTACTTCACATGATCTCCTTGGAAAATCAGGTTTGTCGAACATCATCACTCCCAGAGATTTTGCCTCTTCGAAAGCTTCTGCTGCATACTTTTTGGATTTCTGCAACATAGAATCTGCATCTTTGCTTTGAATCCTAAAGCAGATAACAATGATGATGAAAGGGATACGCACATGAAACACGTAGAAGTTTCCTATTTACCTTGCTGCTTGAAGAAATTTACACCAAGAGGCTTCAACCATTGCTGCTTTGCGAGATTCCATAGCTTTCCTTGCTGCCTGTTGAGCTGCAAACTTCTCCCTTGCCATCCTGGTGTAATGAGGGTTGGCATTGCCAAGAAGTTCGACTAAAGACAAGTTCATTCCATCATGTTCCTGCAAGATTTTAGAATGTTTTGAGGAAGTGATTCAAATATTTAAGATCACCTGCAAACTATGAGATCTTGATTATGGAGAATGAGAATGCACCTGAAGAAGCTTAATCTTCCTCTTCAAGAACGATTCGGTTTTCTTCCGAGGAAACCAGTTTATGGGCGAAGAGCTTCTTTTATGTGTGGGCTTCTTGACTTGTGATGTAATTTTATTCACAGAATTCAGAATTAAATGTCCAGAATCTTTTATTCCTACAGCCTGCATGACAAGTTAGTAGATAACAAATTGCATATATTAATGCACTTCATGGTAAGAATTCATTTGTATCATTTATTATCAATTATCTACCAGTTCCAAGGCCCACTTTTAGTTAAAATGCAGCAGAAATGTAACATATGTAAGAAATTCGCAATAGGATACTATCAGCTTCAATTCTCATCATGATTCAGCATTTTAAAAACCTCATCATGCGTTCAGTATTTCAAAAGAAAGCAACAACAAGCAAAAGAAAACGCATCAATGATGGAAAAATGGCGGCTTAGTTGAGGTAAAACTAAATTCAAACCAGAAAACATTTGAGAATTGTTTTATCTTCGAAGACATAATTATTATTATAGAAAATCGCATATTTATTCGTATTAAATTGACACAACAGATATTAAGAAAGCTCCCATGATGTAAAGACTTCTAAATGGCACAACTATTTTCTTAAGCATACTATCAAATATTGTAACTATCCACTTATCTCACTCAAAGTAACCTTTTTTAATAATCTCTCTAGGTGAATATAGAACTGTGGGATTGGTTCGTCACATCCTTTCCATTGTGAACATGAAAACCGTAGAAGATAAACCGACCTAGTCATTCCCATTATGTTGTGGTATGCCACATTTATTTCTTATGGTTATGCGATGTAAAAAATTGCTAGTCACACTAAAAAAGATCTGAGATGATATTTGAAGTAGTTACGGCTCACACATATGGGGAAATCCAGAAAGAAATGCATCAGCATCATGAAATAAAATTATCCTAGAATTTAGTGAAAAGGTTTGTTTGTTTATTGCAATAAAGGGATGACATTTTAGGATAAAATTTAGTGCAAATTTCATATGATTGGCCATCACACCAATTATTCTTAATCCCAAGTTGATAATAAGGCCAAGTTTATTTTAACTGCATGTTGGATTGTACTCAAAAGAATCAGGCACCGCTCAACTGAGAGAAATAATTCATTAAAAAACTAGCAATAAATCTGTTATTTTCTCAGAAAAAAGGCGGAAAGAGAAATAAAGTAATAATCCAGCATCAATAATCAAGAAATCTTGAAAACGAAGGGACCCTTGAAACTTTGGGCACTGTTTGGATGTCGAGAAATTTGATTTGAAGGAAAGAAAATTGGAAGAGAACCATTCGAAACTCAGATCTAGGATGAACAACCTGTATGCATCTTAGAGTTAGGGTTTAGGCGAATGTCAAGAAATTTGAATGAAAGGAAAGAAAGTTAGAAAACGACCATTCGAAACTCGGATCTGGGATAAGTAACATATATGCATCGTAGAAAAACTGTGGGCTAATTAAAGATTGGAGAGAATTAGGGTTTAGGGAAATTACCTTTCTGTCGCTCCCAGTTACCGGCGGTGATCCTTCCTCATCTTCCTTCTCGATGTTCGCCGCAAAGGAAAAGCACCTCAAATCCATTGTCGATTCAAAGAATGAATCTCGGGAAAAAAAAGAACTTGCACTTGGAAGAGGAAGAAAAGAGATGATCGGAGGAGGAAGGAGAGAACACGGGGATTCCTACAGCAGTGGAAGTGATTTGAAAAAATAGCCGTTAGGCAGAGCGTCGGCCGTTGTGCGTGATCTCTCGGATCAAATCAAACATCTAAACGGCCGTCCGTATAAAAGATAGTTCCCTCTTTAATATGCGAACGTCCGCATATGAATAGAGATCCCGTCCACTTGGAAAACTACAATCACCAATTTAAAATAAAGATAATTAACTACATGCCACTCTATTTAATTTTATTTATATGCTACTCATTTATTTTTAATTAATTACGCTATATACACTTAAAATATTATAAAATCTTGCATTCACATACTTGAGTTAAAACTCAATCAAAATCTATTTAAAAAAAATATTTTGTTAGTAAATCATTGAAATTATATTTTTACTCTTAGTAGTATATATTTTTCTCTTCCTTAATATCACACTAAAGCGCTGATTTATCCTAAAATCAATTCACGTTGTGGATGTCTCCTTCCTTTGCTGCCACCTAAATATTAAGATTTTAAGATTTTCACTCAAAATATATTTAAATATCCTTAAAATAATAGGATGAACGACTTAATTTTTTTGTAATTTAACTATAGTTAGGTTATTGAAAAATTATGATTACTCATTATAATGAAAATAAGTTAAAATATATATATGTAAGATTTTATAATAATTTGAGTATGCATAGCGTAATTAACTAAGAATGGATGGGTAAAGTATAAATAAAACTAAATGGTGTGACATGTAGGTAATTATTTTTTTAAAATATTATGTAAATTGCATGTGGGCTCCGAGATTAAAAAGAGAGTACAAACTAATTTTAATTTTAAAAAATTATTAATATGGGCCTAAGATATAATTTATACTAGTATATTTGGATTCAAAATCTGTTAAAATAAAAGTAAATAATCATTTTACCCTTGAAATTTTTATAGTTTCCAAGACCTTATTTAAAAAATTTCTTTCAAAAAAAAATTTAAATTAAAAGAATAAACTTCAGCACCAATAAATGTTCAAAACAATAAAAAAAAATTTATAGAAATTGTAAAAGTTAAATGAAAAATTTTTATAAATAGAAAAAAAATTAACAATTATATTTAATTAATATTGACAGTTTATATCAATATGGATCATATTAATTAGAGTAAATCAAAGTGAAAGATCAATGTGCTTATACAAATTATAAAAAATTATATTTGAGAAATCTATGTGCTTGTATAAATTATACTTGAGGAATTTATCTTGTAAATTTTTTAAAATTAAAACTATTTTATATTCTATCTCTAACCTTAAGGACCCGTATACAATTTATATATTACCATTTTTTTATTAGAATATATTAAGATTTATTTTTGATGTAAATAAATTGAGATATTTACACACACAACTGTGGTTTGATCGTATTTATATATTCATTCATTTTATATTTAAAATGTGTAAGAAATTCACAATTGAATGAAATATATCTGTCAAAATTTGTGTATCAAACTTCAAATGACAGATTATCAGTGAAGAAATTGATAATGCACATGACAAGCTCATCTGATCTGCTTTAATACTGTTGACGTAGGATGTGGGGGTCTCAGAAAACACCAAAGAAAAAGAGAGTTCTGGGAGAAATCAGTTCAGGGCATCCAGAGAAACACACAGAAATTTAAAGTGGTTCAGGGAGGAAATCCCCTACGTCTACCAGTCGATCAGCGAAGAATGTTTCACTAATGGAGAAAAAGTGGCCCTGAAGACTAATACAGTGTTTTAGAAGGGAGAAAAGAAGAAGAAGAAGGAAGAGAACTTCCTCAGTTGGGGCTTTGTTACAAAAATAAGAGTTTTTATCTCTATCTCTCTCTATCCTCTTCTTGTGGACTGTTTCAGGGGTATTTGTAGCCGTTGGAGTACGTGGCTTCACCCTGTTTTTCCGGAGAAAAGGTGATGGACAGGCTCTGGGTCCGTGTCGTTTGTCTGCCACCGGAGAGGCCTGCAGCTGATCAAGGAGGTGATATCTTTTAATACTTGGTACCTTTTCTGGAGATCCATGATGGTTGTAGCATGCGGATCCTTGATTTGTGGGCCTGGGAAAAGGCGCTCTGTATGGGGAGCAGCGTGGTTAGGTGAAGCCGATTGTGACAGGCGTTTGCTACGTAACCTCGTGCCCGATGTTATCAGGGGTATCCTGGGATATCGGGGAACGAGGTTAGGTTGAACCCTCGTGGCTGAAGTTTGACCTGGTCAAAAGTCCTGTAAAGTCAAAGAGATGAGTCAGCAAATCAATCAATTAAGTGGAGGCCAGCCAGACTATGGTCAAGATGCAATGCAGGAACCACGTGTTAACAAATATGATTAGAGCTATTAAATAAAAATAATTTGCATCATGAGACTTCACGTAAGTTAACATTTGTTTAACACTTGATTATATCATATTAGAAAAAGTATCACAAATAACGATAAAGATTTGACAGCGTCACCTAATCACTCAAAATCAATTCTAATATAATTTGGTATCTAAAGGAATAGCCAAGACGAGTTCTCCATAAGATTTTTGATTTCTAGGAGCTTTTAATACTAGCTATCTAGTTCTCCAGCTTTATTGCACCAATGCTATTCATCTTTTTATCCTACTTTTTCTCTAGCATTGTTTGGTTCCTTATCCTGGCTATAAGTTACACTTAAGATTCTGTTTAGTACAAAAATCAAAATCAGAATCAAATTAGTACTAATTTAAATAATAAAAAATAAATTTTTATTATATTCTGTAAAAATTTTAACATAAAAAAATTATTTTATTTTATATACTTAATTTTTTAATAAAATTATCAATTTTATTTCACGTTCTAGATCAAAATACGTGATTCAAATATTTTAGTATAGAATGTAAAATAAAGTTAATAATTTTATTGAAAATAATTGAGTATGAGAAATAAAATAATATTTTTTATTTTAAATTTGTGTAAAATATAATAAAAATTTATTTATTTAGTATTATTATTATTTTTTAAATTAGTAATATTTTTGTGCTGATTTTGATTCTTGAGCCAAATAGGAACTAAGACTTCTTTGTTCCATTTTACTTTCTTCTTCTTCTATTATTGTTGACGTAGGATGTGGGAATCCCAAGAAACACCAAAGAAAGAGAGTTCCGGGAGACGGCGGCGCGCAAAGAGGTGACGAGCCTGTTAATAGAGGCTCAGGGAGAAGATTTAGTCCGAAGCAACCAGAAAAGCACACAGAGATTTAAGGTGGTTCAGGGAG